>CAUYQG010265399.1:0-15075 GCA_963574415.1 Tarsius wallacei
TCTTTCTCTTTCTTTTTCTTTATATCTGTCCCTCCAGCTTTCTTTCTATATCTATCCCTCCTACAGAATCGGCTTCTGCACTAGACAGGAGTCCAATCTCTTTGTTTCTCCAGAATAATCGCTGAATCCGTCTCACCTCCACGAACTCCAGACCCTGCAGGAGCTGGACTCCGGCACTTACCTATCTTTTGCAGAATGCCTAGGACACCAACATCACTGACAGCTCGCTCTGGATATTTTACTCTTGCTGGGGAGCCCCCAGAAACAGCCTTCTCATGAAACCCATAAGAGGTATGAGACCCATGGTTATTTCAATCACTCCCCAGCCAAGGACCATAGAATCCTTCCATACTTTTAGGGTGACAAGAGGTCCTTCTTCTGGGCCCAAAGTATACCCATTTTATACTTGGTCCAGGGCTCTGTCATCATGGTCAGAATCTGGAAGAATGCTTCCATACCTAGGGAGGCCATCACACTGAACATTCTGTCACCATGAACTGCTTGGATGCCTACTATGTGTGTGTAACTCCTCAAGTAGAATTGAGGCCCAGAGTTTGGCAGCTGCTGTATTCATTCAGTTAATGCCAAGTGTTCAGAAAAGTGCCTGTACAAAGTGAATGCTTAATATATGTGTGTTTCATGAATGAACTCCCCAAAAAACCTTCTTATCCCTTTCCTTAGTATGTAGGGTGGGCCTTGGGCTTCTGCCAGTATCCAGAGAACAAAGTCTTGTCTGTGTCAAGGATAATGACCAGTTAGAAAGAATCTCAAAGCTGCTTGCAAATGAAGAATACCTGATCTCAAACCAGGTAAAGTGGGGACCAAAGAGAGTCCCAAACTTTACCTGTACATGACCCCTTGTATTTCTAATCCTGAATTATACCCCGCATCTTTAAAATATAATATTTTTTTAAAGATAAAAAGTATACATGAAGAACAAAAAAAGAGATATGCATTCTCTGTGCTTTTTCCAAATATAGAGAAACAAAGGTCATTGAGGTATGTTGCAGCGAGATTCTTCAGTGAGGGAAGAGAGAAAAATAATCAAGATGAATCAACATAGCACAACTAGCAGCATTTACACAGAGCCAAACACTAGGGATGAACTTGCCATGTCAGGCCACTTAATCTCTGCAAGAATCTTATGAGGTTCATGGTCTTCCAGCTACTCCTTCCAGGAATAAACTTTAGCTCAAGAGATAGCCCTAAAACACAGTTAGTAGACGTCAGAGACACCAATGTGCCTTGGAGTGGACAGACACTCACCTGCTGAACAGCTGCTGCAAGAACATGGAAGCTGTGCTGACATCCAGGTAGGAGTACAGGGAGCTGGTGAAGGGTGATATGGTTCTACCCTGGAAGTCTGTGCCGGGGATAACACCCTCTGTTCTCTAGTGCCTAATTCTGGGGTCCAGATAATGTGGATGTCCTTTACTTATAGAGTAGACTCATTTTCATACTAGGAAAGGGATAAGAAGGGACACAAAGTCAGTGACAGTGCTATAAACTGGCAGAAAATGAGGGTCTGGAGATCATAGAACAATCTCTTAGAGACTTATTCAGAGGACATGAGTATCCAGAGTGGAAGATGTTCTAGGCTTTAATGAAGACCTTCAAGGCATTTGTGGTATTTGCTCAGCTATAGAACAACAGTCCTCATCTTTATTAATAACCTGTAGGGAGAGCATCACCCCAGCAAAGTCCCAAAACATTCTCATTATAGAGATGAGAAACACAGGCTGCCTTTGGGATGTAAGATGGCTGCACAACAGTATGAAGTTCACAGTGACTTTTGTCCACATTGAGGGTGCATGTAATAATCTCTAAGCCCTAGTGGCACTTTGTGCTTCTTTCATGGAGAGAAAGGACCTAGGCAAGCCTCACTTCCTCTTCATTTTAGAGACAGTGCACAAGCCAAGACACTTTAGAAGATGACTTTTGACTTAAAGCAACATAATTGTGTTTCTTTTTTTTATATTAAAGAGAGTCTTGGAAAACAACTTCAGCAATCTCAGAACAGACCAAGGGGAATCTTTATGGTGGAAAAAGCTCCACCAACAAGAAGTATCCATGCTAGACATCTATGCACCTAACACAGGAGCACCAGGATTTATAAAGCAACTACTAAGTAAACTAAAAGAAGATATTGACTTGAGTGCAATTATAACTGGGGACTTAGATACTCCACAAACAACCCTACATAGATCGTCAAGATAAAAAATCAATAAAAAGATCTAGAACTTCAACTCGACACTTAACCAAAAGAAGTCAAGAGATATCTACAGAAACTCCACCCAAACACCACAGATTACATATTCTATTCCTTACCACATGGAGCATACTCCAAAACTGACCAAGTATTGGCCATAAATCACCCATAAAAAGTTTCACAGGGTTGACATAATACCATGCATCAACTCAGACCACAAATGAAAAAACAAAAATATCACTGCCAAAAAGATGCCCTCTAAACACACAAAGACATGGACACTAAATTACATGTGACTGAGTGACTCCTGATTCGACAAGGATTTTGAGACAGACATTAAAAGATTCCTGGAAACAAATGAAAATAAAGATACATCTTATCACAATCTCTGGGATTCCTTAAAAGTAGCATTAAGAGGGAAAATTATAGCTCTTCATACACATACACATTAAGAAAACATTATAAGTGAACAGACTAATGTCACACCTAAGAGAACTGGAGAGGCAAGACTACCAAAAGCCTAACTTCAGCAGAAGAATTCAGATCCCCAAAATAAAGTCCCAACTACAGGATATAGAAGACAAAATTGTCATAGAAAAATATCAATGAAACAAAAAGCTGGTTCTTTTACAGGATAAATAAGAGGGATGGATCCCTAGCCAGACTGAGTAAGGCAAAGAGGAAGTTCAGCTATCCCTCTCTGCAGACGATATGTTCCTATACTTTGAAAACCCAAGGAAGTTCATCAAAAGCCTCTTTGCACTGATTAAAAAAAAAAACTTTGGCAAGCTCTTTGGGTACAAATTCAGTGGGCAAAAGGCGATGTCATTTCTATACACCAGAAACAAATGGGCAGAGAAACAAATATAAAGCATAGTCCCAGTCAAAAAGTCTACAAAAAAAAAGAAGAAAGATAAGAAAAGAAAAGAAAAGATATACCTTGGCATCTGCCTAACCAGAGAAGTAAAGAGACCTGTACAAGGTATAATACATGGCTCTAAGAAATCAAAGATTACATAAGCAAATGGAAAAGCATCCCTTGCTCATAGATTGGAAGAATCAATATCGTCATGATGTCCATGCTACCCAAGGCCATCTACAGATTCAATGCAACACCCATCAAAATACCCATAGCATTCTTCTCAGACCTAGACACAACAAAACAGAAATTCATATGGAAACAAAGAGCGAGCACAAATAGCCAAAAGAATCTTCAGCAAGAGGAACAAAGCAGGGGTTGTCACCCTTGCAGACTTCAAATTTTACTCTAAGGTTACAAGAATCAAAACAGCCTGGCACTGGTACAAGAACAGACTATACGCCAATGGACAGGGCAGAGATTCTAGAAGCAAAAACCTGATCTCTTAACCAACACATCTTCAACAAAGTCAACAATAACAACCACTGGGGAGAAGAGACTTTACTCAGCAAATGGTGCTGGGAAAATTGGCTGGCCACATGCAGAAGAGTAACTCAGGATCCCTACCTATCATCATATACAAAAATCAACTCTAAATGGATCAAAGACCTGAACGTAAACCTCAAAGTGCAAGAATCACAGAAGAAGATGTAGAAAACACACTCATACACATAGGAGTAGGCAACCATTGCATGATCCAATCCCCAAAAGCAAATGACATAAAAGGCTATGATAGACAAGTGTGATCTCATCAAACTGAAAAACATCTACACAGCAAAAGAAACCATCAAGAGAGCAGGGAGAAAACCCACAGAATGGGGAAAAGTAGTTGCTGTTCATGTATTTGACAAGTGCCTAATATCCTGGATCTACAAGGAGCTCAAATAAGCTCCAGAGAATGGCTCATGACTACTAATTCTGAGGCCAAGTCTGCTATCCATCCTGGACAGCCCTCACTCCTTCTTTCCAATCACAAGCACACACCTTATAGCAGCTCCATCTAGGAGCTCTATTTGAATGTCTGCCATGAAATCTAGTATACAACAGGCACCTAATGGTGAAGCTTTGGGTCAGATGGATAGGTGACACATGCACCTGCTCTCCCCTCAGTAAGACCTGGATACAACCACATAAGCTAGGTCTCACCCACCTTATAACTGTCTTGTCTCTTTGGATCTGCACAGTGACTCTCTGCAGCTGGCTTTGTTAGTGTTCCATGTTTGCTGTCCACATGTGGACAGTGAGGGATTCTGGGAGAAAAAACTATTGTGGTCGCATAGGTGGTAGATGTGGAGCTGGGATTGGGCCAAGGTCACTGGACTAGGGTCAGGGCGTGGATGGTCAAACACAGCTGACACCAGAAGTGCAGCATGCCCCACCCCACCCCACAGAGCCCAGCTGCTCACTGTGTCCCTCAGAATCAATGTCTCTGCCAGCACCTTGCGGGGAAACACCACGATGCTAGGCAGCTCCCCACTGGGCTTGTTTTCTGTAGGCCCAGGACAGTGGTGGGAGGCCTCTGGAGCTGGCTCTACCTCACCCTTTTTCACAGAAGGGGGCTTTTCTTCTGTAGTTGGCCCTGCTGCTGGCCCTATATAAGGTAATAGACCAAGCGCTGCAGGTGCCTCTGGCTTCAGATCAGGCCCCAGCTCTGTCAGAAGTGCTGGCGCTAGCTGGGGAGCCAGCATTGGTAATGCCCGTGTCCCTTGACACACATCAGGAGCTGGAAGAGGAGGAACGTCAGCAACATCAGTCACTTTCTACTGGCCTTCCAACACAGACACAACCACACTGAATTTCTGGGAATTTCAGCCCCAAAAGTCTTCCACGTCAAAGGCCACCTCACCTTCTGCCTCTGCCTTCCTGAGCCTCCAGTGCGCACATGAGGATGTCAGACCAATTCAGGCCAGTAGACCAGCATGTGGGCCAACTTGGGGTTAAATAATGGCCCCTCTGAGGCGTGGGTGGAACTTTCATAGATCTGGTGTGGCCAGGTATGCAAAATGAATGGGATGATGCTGGGAATGGTAAGTAGGCAGCAGAGTCAGAGGCCTGGTCTTTCCACTACTTGGCCCTCACATTGCTCCCTGGTGTGTTTCTGGGACTTTGGGATCCACCATGCCCTATCCAGCTTTCTGGGATACTCTGACTGGGAAAGACCTGGTCATGCAGTAGGGCTAAGCAATCCCTTGAGGTCCTTGACTTCCTCCTGATATTTTCTTTCCGAAGGCCCAGGGCATGCACCTGAGAACTCAGCACTGTGGTTGCAGGCAGATTTGGAAATAAGTTCCTCACCTGACTCCAGGTATGAGCCCTCTCTGGTAGATTCACCAGGGGGTGATGTGGGATGGAGGATGACTGGCAGAGCTGGGATGGGACTGCATGAAGCATAGGTCTGTTGGGGGCTGGCTCTGAGCCCTGCCTTCCCTATCTTTTTCAGAAGGCCTGGGATACCAGCATCACACACAGCAACTCTGGATACTTTACCCTTGCTGGGGAGCCCCCAGAAGCAGTCTTCTCATGAAACCCATAAGTGGTAGGAGACCCACAGTTATTTCAATCTTTCTCCAGCCAGGAACCATAGAATCTTTCCATACTTTTAGGGTGACAAGAGGTCCATCTTCTGACCCAAAGGACCCATTTTATACTTGGTCCAGGGCTCTGTCATCGTGGTCAGAATCTGGAAGAATGCCTCCATACCTAGAGGAGGCCATGAGGGCATCACGAACATTCTGTCACCATGACCTGCTTATGATGCCTACTATGTGTGTGTGACTCCTCAAGTAGAATTGAGGCCCAGAGTTCAGCATCTGCTGTGTTCATTCAGTTATGCCAAGTGTTTAGAAAAGTGCCTGTACAAAGTGAATGTTTAATATATGTGTGGTTTATGAATGAACTTCCAACAAGAACCTTCTCAGATATGGGAGTGGGCCGAGGGCTTCTGTCAGCATACGGGAACCACAATCCTGTCTGTGTGAAGGAAAATGACCAGTTAAAAGGGATCACAAAGCACATGAAGGATACCTGGCCTCAAACCAGGTGAAGTGGGACCAGAAAGGGGCCAAGACTTTAACTGTACCATGACCACTTGTATTCCTAATCCTGAACTATAGCCCACATCTTTAAAATTTAATAATTTTTTTTAAAAAATTAAAAATATACCTTAAGAAAAAAAGAAACAAAAAAGAGTGTGCTATCTCCGGACTCTTCCAGATATAGAGGAACAAAGGCCATTGAGGCCTGTTGCAGAAGGATTCTTCAGTGAGGGAGGAGAGACAAACAATCAAGATGAACCACCATAGCCCACCCAGCAGCCTTTCTAGGGACAAGCTTGCCATGTCTTAGGTCACTAAGTCTCTACAAGAATCTTATGAGATTCATGGTCTTCCAGCTACTTCTTCCAGGAACACACTGGTGCTCAGAGAACTGCAGTGATATCCCCAAAACACAGCTAGTACACGTCAGAGTCACCACTGTGCCTGGGAATGGACAGATGCTCACCTACTGAACAGCTGCTTCAGGAACTCAGGAACTGTGGAGACATCCTGGTAGGAGCACAGGAAGCGGGTGAAGGGCGAGATGGGTCGACTCTGGAGTGCTGGTACCAGGGATAACACTTGCTGCTCTCTGGTGCCTGACTGTGGGGCCCAGATAATGTGGATGTCCTTTACATGTAGAGTGGACGCATTTTCATACTAATGGGGGGATAAGGAGGGATACAGAGTCAGTAACAGCATCACAAAAGCAGCAGAAAAAGAGGGTCTGGAGCTCAGAGCAGATATCCTTCGGAGACTTATTCAGAGGACATGAATATCCAGGGTGGAAAATGTTCTAGGCTTTAATAAAGACCTTTAAGGTGTTTGTGGCATATGGCCAGCTGTGGAAAAACAGTCCTCATCTTTTTAAATAACCTGTAAGGAGAGGTCAACCCAGAGAGGACTAAAATCATTCTCATTATAGAGATGAGAAAACACAGGCTGGCTTTGGGATGTCAGATGGCTGCAAAACAGTATGAGGGTCACAGTGAGATTTGTCCACATCAAGGCTGCAAGTAGTAACCGCTAAGCCTTAGTGGAACTTTCTGCTCCTTTCACGGAGAGAAAGGCCCTAGATGAGCTTCACTTCCTCTTCCTTTTGGAGGTAGTGCACAGGGCAAGACTCCTTAGAAGACACCTTTTGACTTAAAGCAACATAATTGTGTTTCTTTTTTAATATTAAAGAGAGTCTGAAAAACAACTGCACCAATCTGAGAAAGACCAAAGGGTAAAGGCTGGGAGTCTGTATGGTGGCAAGAGCTCCACCAACAAGAAGTATCCATGCTAAACATCTCTGCACCTAACACAGGAGCACCAGGATTAATAAAGCATCTACTAAGTAAGCTAAAAGAAGATACTGACTCCAACACAATTATATCTGGGGACTTAAATACTCCACTGACAACCCTGGATAGATCATCGAGGTAAAAAATCAATAAGGAGATTTTGAAACCTTACCTTAAAACTTGACCAAATGAACTCAATAGATATCTACAGAACACTCCGCCCAAACACCACAGATTATACATTCTACTCGTTACCACATGGAACATGCTCCAAGATTGACCACATTCAGCCATAATTCAACCATAAAAAAATCTCATAGGGTTGACATAATACCATGCATCAACTTAGACCACAGTTGAACAAAAATAAATATCACTACCAACAAGATCCCCCCAAAACACACAAAGACATGGACACTAAATCACGTATGATTGAATGACTCCTGATTTGACAAGGATTTTGAGACAGACATTAAAAGGTTCCTGGAAACAAATGAAAATACATCTTACCACAATCTCTGGGATGCCATAAAAGTAGCAATATGAGGGAAGATTACAGCTCTACACACACACACACACATTAAGAAAACAGAAAGATTACAAGTGAACAACCTAAAGTCACACCTAAGGGAGCTGGAGAGGCAAGACCACCAGAAGCCTAACTTCAGCAGAAGAATCCAGATCCCCCCCAAAAATCCCAACTACAGGACATGGAAGACAAAAGTGTCACAGAAAAAAATCAACAAAACTAAAAGTTGGTTCTTTGACAGGATAAATAAGATTGATGGACCCCTAGCCAGACTGAGTAAGAAAAAGAGAAAAAGCCCAATTAAACAACATTAGGAATGCAAAAGGTGAAGTTTCAACTGACCCTGAAGAAATTAAAAAGATTATCAGACATTTCTATGAACACTTCTACAGAAACAAGCTCAAAAACCTAGATAAATTGGATGACTCTCTGACATCACACAACTTCTTAAGGTTGAAACAAGAAGAAACCAAAACCCTAAATTGACCAATAACAAACCAGGAAACCAACACCATCACAAGAAATCTACCTACAAAAAAAAAAAAAAAAAGCTCTGGTCTACATAGCTTCCCAGCAAAATTCTACAAAACATACAAATAGCTGATACCAATCTCATCCAAAGTATTCTGGACAATCAAGAAGATGGACCCCCCCACCATTCTGTGATGGTTATATCACATTGATACCTACCCCTGGGAAAGAGAATGGCAGGCCAATCTCCTTGTTGGACATCGATGCAAAAATTCTCAACAAGATTATAGCAATTCGTATCCAACAACACATCTCAAGAATCATCCACTGTGGCCAAGTATGTTTCATTCCCAGGATGCAGGGCTGGTTCAACATCCGCAAGACCACAAATGTAATTCAACACATCAACAGATGTAAAAACAAGAACATCATGATTATATCATTAGACAAAGAAAAAGTTTTTGACAAAATCCAGCATCCTTCCTGATAATACCCTTGACTACCTAGCACAGAAGCAACATAGTAAGAGCTATCTCTAATACACTCACATCCAACATATTGCTCAATGGACAAAAGTTGGAGGCACTTCCCCCTGGAAACATGAACAAGACAAGGATGCCCACTCTCACCCCTCCCATTCAACATCATGTTGGAAGTCCTGGATCAATTAGATAAGAGAAAGAATTCAGGCATATCCAGATATGTAAACAGAAAGTTCAGCTATCTCTCTCTGCAGATGATATGATCCTATACTTTGAAAACCTAAGGGAGTCCATCAAAAACCTCCTTGCACTGATTAAAAAAAAAAACTTTGGCAAGCTCCTTGGGTACAAATTCAGTGGGCAAAAGGCAGTGTCATTTCTACATGCCAGAACCAAACAGGCAGAGAAACAAATATAAAGCACAGTCCTATTCACAGTGCTACAAAAAAAAAAGAAAAAAAGAGAAAGAAAAGACATACCTTGGCATCTACCTGTACAAGGGGAACTATAAAACATTGCTCAAAGAAATCAAAGATTACATAAGCAAATGAAAAGCCTCCCTTGCTCATGGATTGGAAGAATCAATATTGTCATGATGTCCATCCTACCCAAAGCCATCTACAGATTCACTGCAATACTCATCAAATTACCCACATTTTTCTTCTCAGACCTAGACATGACAATACAGAAATTTATATGTTAACAAAAAGAACATACATAACCCAAACAATCCTCAGCAAGAGGAACAAAGCAGGGGTTGTCACACTTGCAGACTTCAAATTTTACTAAAAGGTTACAAGGATCAAAACAGCCTGGCACTGGTACAAGAACAGACTATACACCAATGGACAGGGCAGAGATTCTGAAAGCAAAAACCTGATCTCTTAACCAACACATCTTCAACAAAGTCAGCAATAACAACCACTGGGGAGAAGATACTTTATTCAGCAAATGGTGCAGGGAAAACTGGCTGACCACATGCAGAAGAATAACACAGGACCCCTACCTATCACCATATACAAAAATCAATTCTAAATGGATCAAAGACCTAAATGTAAACCTCAAATTATAAGAATCACACAAGAAATTGTAGAAGACACACTCATGCACTTAGGAATAGACAACCAAAGCATGGCCTCTGAGTCTGCAAATGACATAAAAGGCTATGACATAAAAGGCTCTTTGATAGACAAGTGGGACCTCATCAAACGGAAAAACATCTGTACAGCAAAAGAAACCATCAACAGAGCAGGGAGAAAACCCACAGAATGGGAAAATATTGTTGCTAATCATGTATCTGACAAGGGCTTAACATCCTGAATCTACAAGGAGCTTAAACAAGCTCCAGAGAAGGGCTCATGTCTGCTCATCCTGAGGCCAAGTCTGACATCAATCCTGGCCGGCCCTCAGTCCTTCTTTCCAATCACAAACACATTGCCTGTAGCAGCTCCAACTAGGGGTTCTATTTGGGAGTCTGCCATAGAATCTAGTATACACCAGGCATCTAATGGTTGCTGAAGCTGGTAAAACTTTGGGGCAGATGTGTAGATGACATATGGACCTCCTCTCCCCTCAGTAAATCCTGGACACCATCACATAAACCAGGCCCCACCTGCTTTCTAACTGTCTTGTCTCTTCGGATCTGCATAGGGACTCTGCAGCTGGCATCATTAGTGTCCCTTGTTTGCTTCCCACATGTGGACAGGGAGGGCTTCTGGGAGAAGAAACTATGCAGATTGAACAGATGGTAAGATGTGGAGCTGGAGTCGGGCCAAGGTCATTGGTCAGGTTCAGGATATGGCTGATTTGACATAGCTGACACCAGAAGTACAGCCTGCCCCACCCCACCCTGTAGAGCCCAGCTGCTCACCACGTCCATCAGAGTCAACTTTGCTGCCGGCACCTTGCAGGGAAGCACCATGATGCTAGCAGCTCCTCACTGGACTTGTTCTCTGTAGGCCCAGGACCGGGGCCCCTGGACCGCATGCTCTTTCACAGGAGGAGGTTTTTCCCCTGGGGCTGAAGCTGGGCTGGGTCTAGATAATGTGATAGACCCAGGGCTGCAGGTGGCTCTGGCTCCAGAGCAGGTCCTGGCTCTGAGGAGATGTAGGCACTGTCTGTGGAGCCAGCATTGGTAATGCCTGTGCCTCTTGACATAGATCAGGAGCTGTAAAAGGAGAAATGTTAGCAACATCAGTCACTTTTCACTGGCCTCTCTGAATACAGAAAAAACCTCACTATATTTCTGGGAATTCTGGCCCCCCAAAGTCTTCCAGATCAAAGGCCACCTCACCTTCTGCCTCTGCCTCCTTGGGATACACAAGTACCAGGTGGTTTTAGATGCACACGTTAGGAAGTCAACCTGATCCAGGCCAGTAGACCAGAATGTGGGCCAACTTGAATTTAAGCCATGGCACCTCCGTGGGGTGGGAAGAATTTCCACAGGGCCAGTGTGGTCAGGTATGCAAAATGGATGGAGTGTTGCTGGGGATGGCAAGTAGGCAGCAGACTCAGAGGCCTAGTCTTTCCTCCACATGGCCCTTACATTGTACCCTGGTGTGTTTCTGAAACTTTGGGGTGTGGTTACCTGTCTAATGGACAGCCCCCAGCACTCCCCATCCCACTTTCTGTGATACCTTGGCTGGGAAAGACCTGGTCATGAAGCAGGGAAAACAATCCCTTTAGGGCTTTGACTTCCTGATATTTTCTTTCTGAAGACCCAGGGCATGCACCTTCATGCACTTAAGGATTTGGCACTGGGGCTTCATGCAAATTTGGAAACAAGTTCCTCATCTCTCTCCAGTTATGGGCCCTCTGCTAGATTCAACGGGGTGGATGTGGGATGGAGGAGGACTGGCACAGCTGGGATGGAACTGGGTGAGGACATAGGTCTCTTAGGGGCTGGCTTTGAGCCCTGCATGCCCTATTTTTTGCAGAAGGCCTGGGATCACACACAACTTCCTCTGGATAGTTTACTCTTGCTGGGGAGCCCCCAGAAGCGGCCTTCTCATGAAACCCATAAGAAGTATAAGATCCATGGTTATTTCAGTCTCTCCCCAGCCAGAGAACATGCTTGTAGGGTGACAAGAGGCCCTTCCATACTTTTAGGGTGACAAGAGACCCTTTTTCTGGATCCAAAGGGCACCCATTTTATACTTGGTGCAGGGCTTTGTCATCATGGTCAGAATCTGGAAGAATGCCTCCATACCTAGAGGAAGCCATGAGGGCATCACGTTGAACATTCTGTCACCATGACCTGCTTATGATGCCTACTATGTGTGTGTGACTTCTCAAGTAGAATTGAGACCCGGAGTTTGGCAACTGCTGTGTTCATTCATTTATGCCAAGTATTTAGAAAAGTGCTTGCACAAAGTGAGTGCTTAATATATGTGTGTTTCATGTATGAACTCCCAACATGAAACTTCTCAGATGTGGGAGTGGGCCTAGAGCTTCTACCAGCATCCAGGGACCATAGCCCTCTCTGTGTCAAGGACGACGACAGTCTCAAAGCTCCTTGCAAATGAAGGATACCTGATGTCTAATCAGGTGAAGTGGGGACCAAAGAGAGTCCCAGACTTTACCTGTATATGTCCCCCTTGTATTCCTAATTATAGCCCACATCTTTAAAATATAATAAGATTTTAAAAGGTTAAAAGTACACTCTAAGAAAAAAAAAAAAAAGAAATGAAAAAACAGATATGCATCCTCTGTGCTTTTCCAGATACAGAGGAAAAAAGGTCATTGAGGTATACTGCAGACAGGTTCCTCAGTGAGGAAAGAGAGAAAAATAATCAAGATTAACCAACACAGCACAACCATCAGCATTTGTACTGAGCCTAACACTAGGGATAACTTGCCATGTCTTAGGTCACATAGTCTCTGCAAGAATCTTATGCGGTTCATGTTCTTTCTTCTACTTCCTCCAGAAGCAAATTGCAGCTCAGAGAACTGCAGTGATATCCCCAAAACACAACTAGTAGATGTCAGAGTCACCACTGTGCCTTGGAGTGGACAGACACTCACCTGCTGAGCAGCTGCTGCAGGAACTCAGGAGCTGTGCTGACATCAGGATAGGAGCACAGGAAGCTGGTGAAGGGTAAGAGGGTTCCACCCAGGAAGGCAGGTACCAGGAATAATACCCTCTTCTCTCTAGCACCTGGCTGTGGGGTCCAGATAATGTGGATGTCATTTACTTGTAGAGTAGACTCATTTTCATACTAAGGAAAGGGATAAGGAAGGACACAGAGTCAGTGATAGCACCATAACCCATCAGAAAATGAGGGTCTGGTCCTCATAGTAGGAATCCCTTAGAGACTTATTCAGAGGGCATGGGTATCCAGGGTGGAAGATGTTCTAGGCTTTAATGAAGGCCTTCAAGGCATTTGTGGCATTTGCTCAGCTATGGAACAACAGTCCTCATCTTTATTAATAACCTGGAGAAGATAGCATCATCCCAGAGAGGCCTAAACACATTCTCATTATAGAGATGAGAAATACAGGCTGGCTTTGGGATGTCAGATGACTGCACAACAGGATGAAGATCATAGTGACTTTTGTCCATATTGAGGGTGCATGTAATAATCTCTAACCCTAGTGGCACTTCCTGCTTCTTAGATGTAGAGAAAAGACCTCTGTAAGCCTTACTTGTTCTTCATTTTGGAGACAGTACACAGAGCAAGACTCTTCAGAAGATGCATTTTGACTTAAAGCAACATAATTATGTTTCTTTTTTATTATTAAAGAGAGTCTTGAAAAACAGCTGCAGCAATCTTAGAACAGACCAAGGGGCAAAGGCTGGGAGGTGAGTCTTTATGGTGGCAAAAGCTCCACCAACAAGAAGTATCCATGATAAACATCTATGCACCTAACACAGGAGCACCAGGGATATAAAGCAACTACTAAGCAAACTAAAAGACGATATTGACTGTAACACAATTATAACTGGGAACTTATACACTTCACATATGACCCTGCATAGATTGTTAAAGTAAAAAAAATCAATAAAGAGATCTGAAACCTCAACTTGATGCTTGACCAAAAGAACTCAAGGGATATCTACAGAAACTCCACCCAAACACCAGATTATACATTCTACTCATCATCACGTGGCATATACTCTAAGATCGACCTCATATCGGCTATAAATCAACCATAAAAAAATTCTACAGTGTTGCCCTAATACCATCAACTCAGACCACAATTGAAAAAAAAATCACTACCAACAAGATGTCCTCAAAACATACAAAGATATAGACACTAAATCACATATGACTGAATGACTCATGGGTTGACAAGTATTTTGAGACAGACATTAAAAGATTCCTGGAAACGAATGAAAATAAAGGTACATTTTACCACAATCTCTGGGATGCCATAAAAGCAGCAATAAGAGGGAAGATTATAACTCTGCATACACACACATTAAGAAAACAGAAATATTACAAGTGAACAGCCTAATGGCACACCTAAGGGAGCTGGAGAGGCAAGACTACCAAAAGCCTAACTTCAGCAGAAGAATCCAGATCCCCCAAATAAAGTCCTAACTACAGAAGGCAAAAGTGTCATAGAAAAATATCAGCAAAACAAAAAGCTGGTTCTTTCACAGGATAAAAATGATGGACCCTTAGGCAGACTGAGTGAGACAAAGAGAGAAACAGTCCAATTGACCAACATTAGAAATGCAAAAGATGAAGTTTCAACTGACCCTGAAGAAATTCAAAAGATTATCAGACTTTCCTATGCACATGTCTACAGAAACAATCTCAAAAAACCTCAATACATTGGAGGACTTTCTGACATCACAGCTTCTTAAGGTTGAAACAAGAAGAAATTGAAACCCTAAAATGGCCAAACCAATAACAACCTAGGAAATTGACTCCATCATAAGAAATCTACCTATAAAAAAAAAATTCCTGAAAAGACAGCTTGCCAGTAGCATTCTTTTTTTTTTTTTTTTTTGAGTTGGCGTCTTACTCCGTAACCCAGACTGGAGTGCAGTGGCCACTCCCGGCCACCGCAGCCTCAACCTGCTGGGCTCCGGCGATCCTTCCGCCTCAGCCTTCCGAGTAGCCGGAACTACAGGCGTGTGCTACCACGCCCGGCTAATTTTTTTGATTTATTGTAGAGATGAGGTTTCGCCTGCCC
>CAUYQG010265402.1:0-26568 GCA_963574415.1 Tarsius wallacei
TTGTAATTAAACATATTTTGGAAATATTTTCCATTCTAGTCACTGTTTTTTTTTGTTTTTGTTTTTTTTGAGTCAAAGTCTCACTCTGTCACCCAGGTTGGAGTGCAGTGGCACACTCACAGCCACTGCAGCCTCAACCTGTTGGGTTCAGGTGATCCTTTCGCCTCAACCTTCCAAGTAGCTGGAACCACAGGCATGCACCACCATGCCCAACTGATTTTTCTATTTATTGTAGAGACAAGGGCTCGCCATGTTGCTCAGGTTGGTCTTGAACCCTGAGCTCAGGTAATCCTCTCACTTCTGCCTCCCAAAGTGCTGGGATTACAGGTGTGAGCTACTGCTGCTGGCTGGGAATTTTCCCTTTAAAAAATGAGGAAATGAGGAGTCTTGGGTCACACTCCAGATGTAGAGTCAGAATCACAAGATCCTCAGGTGATTCCCATGCACATTAAACTTCTGTTGCTATGTTAGCCAGGCTGGGCTCAAGCGATCTTCCCCCCACCCACCCACCCCGCCCAGCCGCCCAAAGTGCTGAGATTCCAGGTGTGAACCACCATACCTGGCCACACATTAAACTTTAAGAAGCATTGGTGGAGAAGGAGAGGAATGGGCAGGGCAAAAAAAAAAGTGCATCAGTCTAGATAAAGGTTCAGATAACAGTCATCGTTTCAGTGATGTTATGTTGCTTGAGTTTTATGCTCAAGAGCACATAGTAGCATTGATTTGTTTCAAATGACAATTTCTAATTCAATTAATTCTGTAAATTGTCTCTGCAAAGTATTAAATCATGTATGCATTTGTTATTGAGTTAATGCCAGTGGCGCTTGGGTGATGGCGACATAAACAAATGCTTCTGCAGAAGTCTTCCATGCTAAGGAAAGGGGGTGGTTATCAACTCCACCTCTTGGTAAGAAACACAAAAAAGCAAGTGCATCCTTCTTTAATCCACCCAGCAGAGACCACTCAACACCTGTTCTTAAACACTATGTCACAGGGACACATGCTACCTGTTGTCCTTTGTATCTGGCTTCTTTTTCTCAACTTTGTGCTTGTGACATTCATTTGTATCATTGTGTGTAGTTGTAGTTCATTTGATCTTAGCAATGACTGCTATTCCTCCATATGACATACCACAATTTGTGTATGGACTTACTTTATCTAAAACAGGGGTAAGCAAACTTTTCTTTTTTTTTCTTTTTCTTTTCTTTTTTTTTTTTTTTTTTTTTGAGTTGGAATCTCACTCTGTCACCCAGGCTGGAGTACAGTGGCAGTGGCATGCTCATGGCCACCGCAGCCTTAACCAGCTGGGCTCAGGTGAACCTTCTGCCTCAGCCTTCCAAGTAGCTGGAACTATAGGCATGCGCTACCATGCACAGCTAGCAAACTTTTCTGAAAATGATCAACTAGCAAACATTTTAGGTATTGCAGACAACCACAGTTGTCCCTCAGTATCCTTGGGGGGTTGATTGCAGAACCCCTCATGTACACCCAAATGCACAGCTCCTCAAGTCCCTGATATAAAATGGTGTGGTATTTGCATACAACCTACGCATGTCCTCCTATATACTTTAAATCATCTTTAGGTTACTTAGGATACTTAATACAATGTAAATGTTCTATAAATAGTTATTATATTGCATTAGGGAATAACGACAAGAAAAAAGTCTGTCCAGTTCAGTACAGACACACCACCCATTTTTTGTTGCTTTTGTTTTTTGAATTGGGATCTCACTCTGTCACCCAGGTTGGAGTGCAGTGGCACAATCATGGCTCACTGCAGTCTCGACCTCCTGTGCTCAGATGATCCTTCCACCTCAGCCTCCTGGGTAGCTGGGACCAGAGGCATGCCACCACACCTGGTTAATTTTTTGATATTTTCTAGCTACCTGAAAATATATAATAAATTATTTAGTACAGTCATTCTAAAAATCACCTATTGGGTACAATGTGCACAGGTGGGGGTGGTGGCTATACTTAAAGTCCAAACTTCTATACTATAAAATGCATCCATATAACCAAAAACTCCTAAAGCTACTGAAATTTTTTTTTAAAAGAATCTAGGCCAGGAATGGTGGCTCACACATGTAATCCCAGCACCTTGGAAGGCTGAGGCAGGAGGATTGCTTAAGCCCAGGAGTTAGAGACCAGCCTGGCAATGCAGCGAGACCTCATCTCTACAAATAATCAAAAAATTAACTGGGCATGGTAGCACACACCTGTAGTCCCAGCTACTTGGGAGGGGGAGTCAGGAGGATTGCCTGAGCCCAGGAGGTTGAAGCTGCAGTGAGCCATGATCAGGCCACTGAACTCCAGCCTAGGCAACAGAGTGAGACTCTGACTCAAAAACGAAAACAAAAAACAACAACAACAAAAAACTATAGTCACCCTAACATCCTGAAGTGCTATAGAACACCCTCCTATCTAGCTGAAATTGTGTATCCCAGCCTCTGGTAAGCACTGCTGTACTCTCTAGTTCTAAGAGATCAACTTTTTAAGCTTCTGCATTTGTGTGAGATCATGTGGCATTTGTTTTTCTGTTCCTGGCTTATTTCACTTAGCATAATGTCCTCCAGGCTCATCCACGTTGCCTCCAATCTGCCATTGACTATTGAAAGCAGCCCTAGACAACATGCAAACAAATGGACATGGTTGTGCTCCACTAAAACCATCATCATCAATGCTGAAATTGGAATTTCATATAATTTTCTCATGTCACAAAATTTTTTCTTTTCCTCTTTCTTTTTTTAAGGAGACAGCACCTCACAATGTTGCCCAGGCTGGCCTTGAACTCCTAGGCTCAAGAAATCCTCTTGTCTCGGTCTCCTTAGTAGCTGGGATTATAGGTATATGTCAATGCACTCAACTCTTGATTTTTTCTAACCAGTTAAAAATATTGTTTTCAGACTATATCTGTTTTGCAGCATTTTTTTTGAGTTGGAGTCTCACTCTGTTGCCCACGCTGGAGTGCAGTGGCACGTTCACACCACCCGGCGTTGACCTGCTGGGCTCCAGCAATCCTTCCGCCTCAGCCTTCCAAGTAGCCAGAACTACAGGCGCGCACTACCACGTCCGGCTAATTTTTGTTTTATTGTAGAGACAAAGTCTCTCCAAGTTGCCCGGGCTGGTCTCGAACCCACAGGCTCAGGCAATCCTCTTGCCTCAGTCTCCCAAAGTTCTAGGATTACAGACTGAGCCACCAAGCCCGGCCCGCAGTATATTTTTTAATGTAGCCAAATGGAGAATTTTTTAAAAGTTTCCAAATGTTGGCAAGGACACAGGAAAGCAGGAATTCTCAGGGAATGTAAAGTGGTGCATTCTTCAGGGTTGGCAATGGGGCATTATATATATATCAAACACCTTAAAATGCTTATACTCTTTGACCATTTCTGGGCATTTATCCAAAGAAAATAACCAGAGATGTGCATAAAGATTAATGGGCAAGGATATTCATCATAGCATTATTTATAGTAGTGAAAAATTGGAAACAGATTCCAATGTGCAGTTCTGGCAACTGGGCAGATTGAAGTGCTGCACGCCGTGCCCTCCATGTTTTTCCAAATACATAGATGTGCTGTTAAAAGTACAACACAAAGACGAAATAGACAGACTGGCTAGAAAAGCGCATCCCTTCCCTAGGTCAGAAGGGGCCTATGTTCCAACATAAACACCCACTGTTAGGGGCTGAGGTTTTAATACCAGCATAAGAATCAAAGACGTGAATGTTGACCCCCAAGTTGAGAAGCTGGTGGAACTGAGGCCACTGTATCAACCAGGGACACAGACCGACTATGTCCTTCATGAAAGGTAGGACTAGGTAAGCTTTTCATTCTCAGGGAAGTAGCAAGGAGGCCTGTTTCTTGTGGACATTTCAAGAGAGGGAATGGAAAACAATCCAATGAGGAAATAATATCTCAGGCCTCTGCAATGCATTTGTTGAGTGTGGAGTGTGAATATACACTATCCTTGTGGCGTGGAAATCCTGAGGTGAGTAAATAGTGGAAAAACTGGCCCCAGCCCAGCTCCTGGTGCATCTGGCAGAAACAAAGACAAACTACTCCACAGAGCTCTTCCATGACCCAGGGCATACAGGGCTTCCAAAGAAGACTAATACTGCTAAAACTGAGAAGGCTACTGTGTGGGAGAGTCAGCAGACACAACAAACTTGAGGATGAGTAGTGTGAGAAATTAACATAGTAAAACTACACGAAAAAGACTCTAAAACAAATGATCTCCGATGATTGCCAACGTCAAAGAATAAATAGAAGCCATAACAAAATTACAGGATACTACAACAAAATAAATGGGAGAAATTTAGCAAGAACAAAAGAGAGCTTCTGGGGGAAGAAAGTATGTCACTGAGACAAACTTGATGAATAGGTTAAACAGCTAAAGAGAAAATTTGTGAATGAGAAAAATAGATTTGAGAAAATGACCATGAATGTACTACAGAGGGATTAAAATATGGGGAAAATGAAAGTTTAGGAGACATGAATAGGCTGAATTGGTGGCTCATGCCTGTAGTCCCAGCACTTTGGAAGGCAGAGGCAGGAGGATCTCTTGAGCCCAGGAGCTGGAGGCTGCAGTGAGGTATGATGGTGCCACTGGACTCCGGCCCAGGTGACAGAGGGAAACCCTGTCTCTAGTAAGAGAAAGAAAGAGAGAGAAAGAAAGAAAGAGGTATGATAAAGTAACAGTATGAATGCATGTGGAAAATGGCACCATTCAATAAACAGCATTGAGCAGCTTTGTAGCCACCTGGGGAAAAACTGTGCTGGCTCTTGAGGCAGGGCCTGGTAGCTGTCATTAGAACCCATTCTCCCCTCTTGCAGAGCATGTGGATAAAGTCAGTAGCCTCATTTGGTTGGGAGTGGCTGTACATCAAAGTTGCAGTCGATGAACATGGGTAGAAGGCAGAGGTGTGGATTCTGGCCTAGAATTGGAGACCCTGAGTCTGCTTCCACCACGATCTCTTCCCTCTTCTCACTTTCTGCGGCCAGAGACTGAGGCCTCCCAGCACTGACTCAGAGACAAGGACAACCCCCCAGGGGTGGTGGGGAAACAAGTCGGAACTGGAATCCCTGAATGACTGCTTGTGACCAAGATACCTACTGATCTGGAATGTCCATCTCAGAGAAGAGAATGTCATTTGAACTTTAAATCACTGAATTTTTGGAATCTCATTTCTGAAACAGGTTAGACTTCATGCTATCTCATACCGATCCCTGACTCATTTCTCAACTACAGAAACTCTATGTGGATCACAATTTAAATGCAAAAAAATTAAATAAATTTAAGTAAATTTTAAAAAGAAGTACCAGCGACTTTTTATTTTGCATGTTGATTTTTTTTTTTAATTTTAAAGATGTGGGATACAATTCAGGGTTAGGTACATAAGTGGTCATCATGCAGGTAAAGTTTGGTACTTTTATTGATGTTATGTTAAGTTCATAATTTTGTTTTTCTTTATGGCTGCATAATATTCCATCATGCAAATTTACTACATTTTCTCTATCCAGTCAACTTTTGATGGGCAGCATGGTTGGTTCCATGTTTTTTGCTATTGTGAATAATGCTGCAATAAACATGCATGTGCAGGTATCCTTTTTGTAGAGTGATTTGAATTCCTTTGGGTATATTTCCAGAAGGGGGATTGCTGGGTCGTATGGAAGGTTGATCTTTATATCTTTTAGAAATCACCACACTGTTTCCCACAGAGGTTGTACTAGTTTACACTTCCACCAACAGTGTAGAAGTGTTCCCTTTTCCCCACGTCCTCTCCAGCATCTGTTGTTTTTTGAGTTATTGATGATGGTCATGCTGACTGAAGTTAGGTGGTATCTCAGTGTGGTTTTAATTTGCATTTCTTTGATGACTATTGAGGCTGAGCATTTTTTCATGTATCTGTTGGCTACTCATATATCTTCTTCTGAAAAGTGTCAATTCATATCTTTTGCCCATTTTTAAACAGGGTTATTTTTTTTTTCTTTCAGCACATTTGAGTTCCTTGTAGATCCTGAATGGTAGGCCTTTATCAGGTGTACAGTTGGCAAATTTTTTTTCCCATTCTGTGGGCTGTCTCCCTGCTCTCTTGATGGTTTCTTTTGCTTTGCAGAAGTGTTTCAGTCTGATGAGGGCCCATTTGTCTATCTTATCTTTTATAGCATTCGCTTTTGGAGAATTGATCAGGAATTGGTTGCCTATTCCAATTTCCATAAGGGTGTTTCCTATGTTTTCTTCTAGGATTCTAATAGTTTGAAGTTTTTCATCTAGGTAAAAAAAAAACACACACACACACACACACAAGAAATTTTTTTAAAAATAGAGATGAGGTTTTGCTATGTTGCCCAGACTGCAGCCAAACTCCGGGGCTCAAGCTATTCTCCTATCTTGGCCTCCCAAAGTGCTGGGATTACATGTGTGAGCCATGGTATGGGAGTTTTTTTTTAAAACCTTTTTTGATTAGAAAAAATTTGTCTTGTGTATATCTAAGGTGTACAACTTGATGATTTGCTATAAGTGTACACTGTGAAATAATCATCACAATCAAGCTATTAAATATCCATTCCCTCATCTAGTTCCCTTTTTTCTTTGTGATGAGGGCACTTAGGATCCACTCTCTTAGCAAATCTCAAGTGCACAGTATGCCATTGTCACCTAGAGTCACCGTGCTGTATGTTAGATGTCTGGAACGTATTCACCTGGGGAATGTATTCACCCGTGACCAACATCTCCCCATTTCATCCTCCCTCCAGCCCCTGGGAGCCTCCAATCTCTAGCCTCCTAGCAATGCTGGCCTCAGGAGAGTTCACTTCCCTCCTCTGCCCACTCCTGTGATGTCAGATCCTGTGAAGGCGCTGAGCTTGTTTTCTGCTGCCAGCTAACAAGGCAGCCTGCCAGTTTCTTTTTTTTTTTTTTTGAGTTGGAGTCTGACTCTGTCACCCAGACTGGAGTGCACTGGCCGCTCCCGGCCACCACAGCCTCAACCTGCTGGGCTCCGGCGATCCTTCCGCCTCAGCCTACCAAGTGGCTGGAACTACAGGCGCGCGCTACCACACCCGGCTAATTTTTTGATTTATTGTAGACATGAGGTCTCGCCAAGTTGCCCAGGCGGGTCTCGAACCCGCGGGCTCAGGCAATCCACTCACCTCAGCCTCCCAAGGCGCAGGATTACAGGCTGAGCCACCGAGCCCGGCAGCCTGCCAGTTTCATGTGCATATCTTGCCCAAAGACCCCAGAGCCCTGCTCAGAGACAGAGACTGTTTATGATTCACAGCAGAAAGCAGTAACCCAAGCAATCTCTGGGGTTGGTACTCAACGCTCCAATTCCCAGAGGCCATGTGGGGCCAGAGGGCCACCTGCAGGTGTGCAGGCTGCACCTCAGGAGAGGACCCCAGATTTAGGAGATGGAGCTTCCTTAGAGCTGCCTGGTGACCTGCCTTCCTCCCCTCCAGAGAGGTGACCCAGGAGCTGGAATGCCACTTGCTGCCCAAGGCTGAAGGAAAGGCCGTCTGAGGGGACGAAGAGGCTTTGGGATCTTGGAATGTCTGCCTCTGGGGAGGGAGCTGCTCCCTATCTCTCCCAGGTGCACTGTTTCCTGCTCCCAAAGCTGGCGGTGCTCCAATCCACCTGGAACGATGTCCTCAGTGTCCTTTGTCCCAGACACCCAGCCTCTACAGGAAAGCTGAGAAATCCAGGGAGAATTGTCACCCAGCATGTCCCTTGTCACATCAGGCCTGAAGTGCTGAGCACTGCCCACTGTTACCAGCTGTGGGTGCTAAAGGTGGTTGGTTACCTCAACAAGCCCACATGCTTAGAAATACAGTTGCCCCTTGGTATCCTCGGGGATGGGGGTGGTTCCATGATCCCCCTTTACTAACAAAATTTATAGATGCTGAAGGTCTTGATATAAAATACTGTAGGGGGCAGGCAAGCTGGCTCACTCTTGTAATCCCAGTATTTAGGGAGGCTGAGGCAGGAGGATCACTTGAGGCCAGAAGTTCTAGACCAGCTTGAGCAACAGAGCAAGACCTTGTCTCTATACAAAACTTAAAAAGTAGCCAGGCATGGTGGTGCTCATCTGTAGTCCCAGCTACTCAGGAGGCTGAGGCTGGAGAATTAGGAGTTGGAGGCTGCAGTGAGTTATGAGTGTGCAACAGAGCAAGACCTTATCTGTAAAAAAAAAAATCTAGTATTTGCATATAACCTATATATTCGTTACTTATGATGCCTAATACGATGTGCATGCCATGTAAATAGCTGTTATATTGTATTGTTTTGAGAATAATGACAAGGAAACATCTGTAAAAGTTCAGTACAGACACAAGCATCCTAAGTCTAATCACATAGTACACATCAGCCACAATGTAACACCTTTCATAATTATTTTTGAATATTTTAAATCTCCAGTTGGTTAACTCCACAAGTGCAGAGCCTGTGGCTAAGGAGGGTCCCAGATCCTTTATTAAACTCTCTTTAAATTACCCAGGTTGTCTGTGTCACTTGCTTCCTGTAGAATTCCTGTCTGAATTAAGTGTACAGAAAAAACAATTTTTACAAACCAATAGGAAAAAGACAAACAACCCAACCAGATGAGCAGCACAGGCTCTGGACCAGAAATTCACAAACTCAAAACTTTGCCGGCCATTAAGCATGGAAAGATGCTCAACCTCAGATGCTAAAGCCACGTCTCATACCACACAGTGGGGGCGAAGGTGTGAGGACAGGAGACTCTCATTCACTACTGACTGAATTCTACATTGCAATCATTTGGGAGTGCACGCTGGCAGTGTTCGGTAGGACTGACGAGGTCTAGGTTTAGATCAGCCATTCCTCGGCTAGGAATCCCGCTCAGGCTGGTACATTCAATTCTTCTCTCCGTGCGCCACCTGGTGGACATGACATCTCGGTCTAGTGCACCACACTAGAGCATTGATTCCCAGTGATTGGAAACAACCTCAATGTTGTAAATTATATTGTATTTATAAATGATACCTTAGGACAGGCAAAATTATCTCATAATCATAATGTTAAGTGAATGAAGAATATGACCTTGTGTGCAAAATTTAAAACCAGAGCAATACTATGTATTTTTGATGGAACATACCTTTGCAGTTAAAGTCTGAGGATCAAGAATAGGAAGGAACAACACCAGCATCAGGTTAGGGGCTACTTTTGGAAGGGAAAGATAGGAATTCAATGGCTAGAGGGACCTTTCAACTCTACCTATACGCTGTTATTTCTCAAAAATGTCTGAAGCAAAGATGGCAACAAATGAACATGGGTGATTGTAATATTTTTCTCTGTACGTGTTGTCTATGGGAAATCTTAGGCTGTTTTAACTGCTAATTGCTCAGTTGTCGATTTTGACATGTTATTAGATTGTACTTTTCTCTCTCTTTTTTGAGTTGGAGTCTCTCTCCGTCACCCAGATTGGAGTGCAGCGGCACGCTCATGGCCACCCTGGCATCAAATATATAGGGATACAGGGGAAAGGCTCACAATATATTGATTTGACATGTTACAAGCACAAATGCCTCATTACGTTGTGTGTTTTTCTGAAAGAAGGACTATGTATTCATTGTGAAATTGGTATACAGTATAAGAGAAAAACCCAAGTCACCTGTCATGGCCCTGCTCAAGGATCACCTGGCATCAGCCTGCTGGGCTCAGGTGATCCTTCCGCCTCAGCCCTCCAAGTAGCCGGAACTACAGGTGTGCACTACCACGCCCGGCTAATTTTTGATTTATTGTAGAGACAAGTTCTCGCCAAGTTGCCCAGGCTGGTCTCAAACCCATGGGCTTAGGCAATCCACTTGTCTCGGCCTCCCAAAGTGCTGGGATTACAGGCTGAGCCACCAGCAAGTGTGGCCAGATTGTATATTTTTTGAAAGAATGAGTATATATTCATTGTAAAGTTGGTATACAGTTCAAATAGCCTAAATGACCAATTGAGATCAGTGAAACAAGTCACAATGCATTCCCAGGAGGAGACACAGTGACCCCTTACAAATCACTGCATCAAAGAATTTAGGGATACAGGGGAAAGGCTCACAATATATTTGATACAAAAGGGTAGGTGAGAAAACAATTGTGTGGGAGCAACACATTTGGTTTCCATCACATATCTATAAACATAAAGATAATTGGCTGATTGTTACCTTTCAGATACCTCAGCAGGGCCATGACAGGTGACTTGGGTTTTTCTCTTATACTGTATACCAATTTCACAATGAATACATAGTCCCTCTTTCAGAAAAACACACAACGTAATGAGGCATTTGTGCTTGTAACATATCAAAACAGACAGCTATGTTCAATTTCAGACCAAATACTGCATTCCCAAACCATGGCTCTGCTACTATTTGATGGTCTCTTGCTGCCACCTGGTGGAGAAATGGAAGAATGTTTTATGAGTGTAAAGTAATGTAGAATGGTCTATACATATTGATAAAGATGTTATTTATAACTGTTATTATTAAAAATTAGTACATGCTCATTAGAGAAAATTTAGAGAACCCATAAAAGTACAAGAAAATAATACTCAGTCACGATTTCTCTTTATCATGGATTCAAGGTTCTGAATTCTGGGAAAGAGAGACCTAGAGATGAGGGGCCGGGGGTTCTCTCAGTCTAAAGTCAGCGTTTCTGCTACTTGGATGCAAACCCTGAACTTGGTTCTGACACTTTATTCTTGCTTTATTTACCTATAATAACGCTTCTTTATCTATACAAATATCTGGTAGTTTGACCTCGTTCAAACTTGGTTGCTTCAAGTCCTTTTTGTTGTTATTGCTGTCACTATTACTAAAAATTTTGCAGCTGAGCACAGAGGTGCACACCTGTAGTTCCAGCTACTTGGGAGGCCAAAACAAAAGGATTGCTTGAGGACAGGAGTTCGAGGGTGGAGTGTGTTCTATGATTTTGCCTGTCAATAGTCTCTGAACTTCAGTCTGGTAACATAGTGAGACCTGTCTCAAAAAAAAAAAAAAAAAAAAGCAGCAGCCCAACCAATCTCCCGAGTTGGTACCCCAATTCCCACAGGCCATGACCTGAGGAATAGAGGTTTACCTGCAGGCACTCAGGATGCACGTTAGGACAGGAATTCAGAGTTAGGAGACAGAACTTCCATCAGGGCTGCCTGGTAACCTGCTATCCTCCCCTCCAGAGAAGTGACCCAGGACCTGTAATGCCACTCGATGCCCAGGGCTGAAGGAAAGGCTGTCTGAAGGACGAGGAGGATTTGGGATCTTGGAATGACTGCCTCTGGGGAGGGAGCTGGTCCTTATCTTTCCTAGGTGCACTATCTCCTGCTCCCAAGGCTGGTGGTGTTCCAATCCACCTGGAACAATGTCCCCCAGTGTTCTTTGCCCCCAGACACCCAGCCTCTGCAGAAATGCTGAGAGATCCAGAGAGATTTATCATCCAGCACTTTCCTTGCCACGTCAGGCCTGAGGTGCTGAGCATACCCACTGTTGTTGGCCATGGGTGCTGTAGGTGCTCCGGTGGGTTACCCCAACCTTCCCATGTGCTTAGAAATACGGTCGCCCCTCAGTATTTTTAGGGGGATTGTGGAACCAATCCCCCGTTAATGCCCAAATCCTCTGATGCTCAATTCTCTGATATAAAATGGCTTAGTGTTTGCATATAACCTAGACACATCCCCCTGTATACTTTTAAAAATTTCTAGATTACTTATAATACCGAATACAATGTAAATGCCATGTAAATACACTGTATTGTTTAGAAAATAATGACTAGAAAAAAGTCTGTATTTTTAATACTATTTGATGGTCTCTTGCTGCCACCTGGTGGAGAAATGGAAGAAGGCTTTTTAAATTAGAGTAATTTAAAAAATCATTTGAGCTCGTTATATATATTGATAAATATATTATTTATAACTGTTATTATTAAAAACGAATACACATTAATTATAGAAAATTTAGAGATTTCACAAAAGTATCAAGAAAACACTCCCATAATTTCACTTTACCACGGACTCAAGGTTCTGAGTTCCGGGAAGGAGAGATCTAGAAATGAGGATGCACACTGAGTTAGTTAAACACCTTTGTGCATTTTAAAATACATTGAAAACTTTCAGTACACTGCACTCGGCTCTCTTTTTAATCACTTCAGTCTGATGTCAGCATTTCTACTATTTAGGTGCTAACCTTGAGCTTGGTTCTGATGCTTCATTTTTGCTTCATTTGCCTGCTTATTAAATCAGGTTTGTTTATTTACACAAATATCTAGTAAGTTGACCTTGTTCAGATACCTTGGTTGCTTCAAATGCTTTGTTATTAATACGAGAGGGGGCCCTCAAAAACCAGGAATTTATTTACTTTAAAAATTGTGTATTTATTCTTACATGTTTAAATTTCAGTCAACTTCAAATACTCTCCATTGGATGCAATACACCTATCGAGACAAGGCTGTAAACAGATGTGCTGCCATCCAGGTTTTATTGTTCCACTGATAGAGCATAGACAGAGTAGATTTAGGATAATTCTTAAAGGCCTTAGGATTTTCAGAATGGTCGATAAGCATTGGCTTTAACTTAAAGTCACCAGCTGCACTACCCCCTAACAAGGGAGTCCAGCCTGTCCTTTGAAGCTTTGAAGCCAGGCATCCACTTCTCTCTAGTTATAAACATCCTAGGTGACATCTCCTTCCAAGAAAAGGTTGTTTCATGCACACTGAAAATCTGTTGTTTAGTGTAGCCACCTCCATCAATGACGTTACCTGGATCTTCTAGATAAGTTGCTGCAGCTTCATCAGAACTTGCAACTTCACTTTGCACTTTTATGTTATGGAGGTGACTTTTTTCCTTAAGCTCCATGAACCAACCTCTGCTAGCTTCGGTCTTTCCTTTTGCAGCTTTCTCACCTCTCTCAGCCTTCCTAGAAGTGAAGAGAGTCAGAGTCTTGTTCTGGATTAGCTCTTGGCTTAAGGGAATGTTGTGGCTAGTTTGATCTTCTGTCCAGACTACTTGAACTTTCTACATATCAGCATGAAGGCTGTTTGGCTTTCTTGTCATTCATGGGTTCACTGGAGTAGTACTTTGAATGTCCTTCAATAACTTTTCCTTTGCATTCACAGCTTGGCTGTCTTGGCTTTGTGTGAGCTGTTTCTCTTCTGAAAATCTTTCCACCCTCTTGAGCTCCCTTGCCCCTTCCTTAGCTAATGGTTACTTTTTTTTTTCCCAGTGTGGGTTTAGACGTCTCCCGTTTGCAGAACACTTTCTGACCCACGGAGGCTGGGCGGGTCCCTTTTCTGAGTTCCTGTAGCAGCTACTGCTTTCCCACCTGAATTAAGCTGATCTAAACTGACTGCCTTCCCCTGAGGGCACCAGGGACTGTATCTTCCTCATCACCCTCCTCCCAGATCCTAACGCAGGAACATATTAGTGACATTTGGGGCCAGATGACTGTGTCATGGGGGCTAGCCTGTGTACTGCAGGAGGTTTAACAGCATCCTTGCTCTCTTCCTGCCTGATGCTTGTTGCACCCACAGGTCAAGACAACCCAAAACGTCTCCAGGCACTGCCACATGTCTCCTGCTGGCCAGATCAGTGCCCAGCTGAGAACGACTGCTTTAGGACATCAGGGGCCAGGTGCAGTGGCTCATGCCTGTAATCCCAGCACTTTGAGAGAAGGGAGGATCACTTGAGCCCAGGAGTTTGAGGCCAGCCTCTACAAATAATCACAAAATTAGCTGGGCACTGTGGCACATGCTTGTAGTCCCAGCCGGATGGGAGGCTGAGGCAGAAGGATCACCTGAGCCCAGGAGGTCGAGGCTGCAGTGAGCCATGATCATGCCACTGCACTTCAGCCTGGCTGACAGAATGAGACCCAACTCAAAAACAAAACAAAAAAGACATCAAGGAGAGCGTGAAGAGGTCCTGTTGCTGTTCATTCCACCAGTGACACTGATTAAACACCAGAGGGCGACAATCAATAAGATAACCACTATGAGTCAGCCAGAGTGTGTTTCTCCTATGAGTAAACCAAGGTAGAGCGAGCTTCCTCAGCACCCAGAAGAGGAACAAGACCAGCAACGTGCCCCATAATTCATCAAAAAGGTGATAATAGCCGCATAGCACAAAGAAGAGAAAAACCCATTGACCTGGGCTGGAACTATAGGCTAGACTTTCACCTGGATAACAGACTACCAGCAACCTCCAGACGCAGTGGGGAAAGTTAGTGAGGGGAATTCAAAAGTTCTATGCTCCTGAGTCTTGAGACACTCCAGTCCCTCACAAGAAACTGCCTTACCCGCAGCTGTGTTCTGCTGATACCCACGTGGAGTGGTGCAGTGCCAACCCTTGCACAGCTGCTTTCTAGCCAGCCTGGGAGGGGACCTGCTCCAAGGGCAAACTCCATGGTGGCAGACAATTCCTGGCTGGGGCAGGCTGCCTTGAGAACACCTGAGGCCAGCTCCACTTTGACATTCAAAAGGGAAATGGCCTGAGGCTAAGGCAGGAAGCCTGGTGGGACGTATTACCATAGCAACCTCTCATGCCCCATGTAAACTCTTCTATGCCTACCTGCACACAGCCTTACTCCAGTGGCCTGGGACTCCCTCCTAATCCACACAATTGCGGGATGCTTGAACCCTTTTCCCCTGCACTGCTCCTTTCTTTATTTTCTTTTTTTTTTTCTTTTTTCTTTTTTTTTTTTTTTGAGAAAGGAAGATTTATTGAGAGGACAGAAAAGCTCCCACGGTGGGAGGGGACCCAAAGGGTTGCCCCCCACACCCCCACCCCGCACTCCGGTCAAAGGCTCAAAACGGACCGATAACTTGGGTAATCCCAAGAGCCCTGCCCTCCCACATAGGTTGGCTGGGCATTTCCATGGAGGAACATTCACCAAGGAGAAACCCCCCCCCAGCCACCATTGCAGTTGGCTTTCTCCCACAAGTGCTACCTCCTGGCTGGAGGTCAACAGCACAGCCCACCACATCAGATATAATACCTCAGTTTAGGGGAAGTCCTGATCCCAGGCCCCAGCTAACACTGCTTTCCAAGCCACTCCAGCCACTCAGGATGCAGTGAGCCAGTGCAGGTATCCAGCACAGGACTACTACAGCTCACAATTGAGAAATTCGTGACACCAAGGCTATATATAACCAGGGAATCCTCTAGTGCTGATGTCAGCCCACGGCCAACCTCAAATAAGAAAAAATAGTCTACTCAAATGAGAAGGAACCAGAAAAATAATTCTGACAATATGAAAAAGCAGAGTTCTTCAATGTCCCCAAAAGACCACACTAACCAAATGGACCCTAACCAAAATGAAATATTTGAAATTCCAGACACAGAATTCAAAAAGGTGATTATAAAATGTATCAATGAGCTTCAGGATGAAATTAAAAACCAACATAAAGACATTTTTAAAAACTATTCAGGACATGGATGAAAAATTCTCCAAAGAGGTAGAAACTTAAAAAAAAAGCTGAAATTCTGGAAATGAAAGAATCATTCAGGGAAATATAATGAAGTGGAAAGTTTTAACAGTAAACTAGAACAGGCAGAAGAAAGGATCTCAGAACTTGAAGACAACCTTTTTAATTAACCCAAGCAGACAACAGTAAAAAACAAACAAACAAACAAACAAAAGAATCAAGAGAATGGAACAAAATCCCAAAAGAAGTGTGGGATTACGTAAAATGTCCAAACCTAAGAATCATAGGTGCTCCTGAGGAAGAAGAGAAAGCAACAGGTTTGGAAAACCTCTTCGAGGGAGTAATAGAGAAAAACGTTCCTGGCCTTGCCAGAGATCTAAACATCCAGATACAAGAAGCCCAAATAATCCCTAGAAGATTCATTGCAAAAAGTCATCCCTAAGGCACATAATCATCCAGTTATGCAAAGTTAATATGAAGGAAAGAATGCTACAAGCAGTGAGACAAAAGGATCAAATAATGTACAAAGGCAAACCTATCAGACTAACAACAGACTTCTCAGAAGAAACTCTACAATTCAGAAGGGATCGGGGCCCCGTCTTCAATCTCCACAAATGAAATAACAATCAGCTAAGGATTTTGTATTCCACAAAACTAAGTTTCATAAATGAAGGAAAAATGAAGTCTTTCTCAGACAAGCAAACCCTGGAGGAAATTTGTCACCACTAAAAATACATACTGAAACAAAAGGTCAAAATACAGTAATAGAAAAATGCTGGAAATCATGAAGCTCACAAACCTAATGGAACACCAACACAATAGAGAAAATAAATAAATAAATAAAGGAACTAGATAACAACCAGTATGATGAATGGAATAGTACCTTACATATCATTAACACTGTATGTAAATGGTCTTAATGCCCCACTAAAGATATGTAGACTGACAGAATGAATTTAAAAACAATTCAAATATCTGCTGCCTCCAAAAGACTCACTCAACACACAAAGACTCCTATAGACTCAAGGTAAAGGAGTGGGGAAAAATATTCCATGTAAATGGAGACCAAAAATGAGCAGGAGTAGCCATTTTCATAACAGATAAAATAGACTTTAACAACAGTTTTAAAAAAGACATTATTATATAATGATAAAGGGATCAACCCAACAAGAAGACATAACAATTTTAAATACATATGTGCCTAATGCCAGAGCACCCCCCCCAGCTTTATAAAACAAATTCTACTAGACGTTAAAAAAGAGATAGACAGCAATACAATAATAGACGGAGAATTCAACACTCCACTGACAGCAATAGACAGATCATCAAAGCAGAAAGTCAAGAAACATTGGAGTTAAAGCAGACCCTAGAGCAAATGGACCTAACAGACATCTATAGAACATTCCACTGTGAAACTACAGAATATACATTTTTCTAATCTGCACATGAAATATTCTCCAAGATAGACTATATGAGAGGCCACAAATCAAATCTCAATAAATTCCAAAAATCAAAATCATATCAAGCACCTTTTCAGACAACAGTGGAATAAAACTAGAAAATAACTCCAAGAAGAACTTGGGAAACCAAAGAAAAGCATGAAAGTTAAACAATCTGCTCCTGAATGATCCTTGGGTCAACAATGAAATCAAGATGGAAATTTTAAAATTCCTCAAAATGAATGACAAAAATGAAGCCAGTTTTCAAAACCTCTGGGACACAGTCAAAGTTGTGCTCAGAGGAAAACTTATAGTGCTTAAGGCCTACATTAATAAGACTGAAAGACTGAATATCGACAACCTAATATCACACCTCAAGGAACTAGAAAAACCTGAACAACGTAAACCCAAGACAAGCAGAAGAAAAGAAATAATGAAAATCAGCAGAATTAAATGAAATTGAAATTTTAAAAAACAATATGAAGGGTCCATGAAACAAAATTTGGTTCTTTGAAAAGATAAGCAAAATCAATAGACCAGTAGCTAGATTAAGAAACAGAGAGAAGTTTTAAATTAGCTCAATCAGAAATGAAAATGGAGACATTACAACTGATATGCCAGAAATTCAAAATATCATCTGAGACTATTACGAATACTTCTATGCAAACAAACTGGACAATCTAGAGAAAAATGGATAAATCCTTGCAAATATACAACCTCCAACCTTGAATCAGAAAGAAATAGCAATCCTGAACAAACCAATAATAAATAGCAAGATTGAAGCAATAATTAGAAGTCTCCCAACAATAACAACAACAAAAGTCCAGGACCTGATGAACTCATAGCTGAATTCTACCAGACCTTCAAAGATTGAAAGGGAGGGAATCTTCTCTACCTCATTCTACAAGACCAGTGCCACTCTGATACCAAAGCCAAGAAGATACAACGAAAAAAGAAACTACAGGCCTACATCCCTTATGAACATAGATGCGAAAATCCTCAACAAGGGATTAGCAACTGAATTCAACAGCACATTAAAAAAAATACACCATGACCTAGTGGGTTTTATCCCAGGGATGAAACATTTGCAAGTCAATAAACATGATCCATTACATAAACAGAATTAAAAACAAAAATCATACAATCATCTAAATAGATGCAGAGAAATCATTTGATAAAATCCAGCATTCCAGCCGGGGCTCGGTGGCTCAGCCTGTAATCCCACGCCTTTGGGAGGCTGAGGTGAGTGGATTGCCTGAGCCCACGGGTTCGAGACCCGTCTGGGCAAGTGAGACCTCATCTCTACAATAAATCAAAAAATTATCCGGGCGTGGTAGCGTGCGCCTGTAGTTCCAGCTACTTGGAAGGCTGAGGCGGAAGGATCGCCGGAGCCCAGCGGGTCGAGGCTGCGGTGGCCAAGAGTGGCCACTGCACTCCAGTCTGGGTGACAGAGTGAGACTCCAACTCAAAAAAAAAAAAAGACCCTCAGCAAAATAGGCATAAAGGGAACATTCCTCAAAATAATAAAAACCATATATGACAAACCCACAACCAATGTCAACCTGAATGGATAAAAGTTGAAGGCATTCACCCTCTAAACTGGAACAAGGCAAGGATGCTCATTTTCATCACTACTATTCAACATAGTATTGGAAGTGCCTGCCAGAGCAATTAGGCAAGAAAAGGAAATAAAAGGTATCCAAATTGAAAAAGAAGAAATCAAACAACCTCTGTATGCCAATGATATGATCTTAGATCTAAAGACTCCTCCAAAAGACTCCTGGATTTGATAAATGAATTCAGTAAAGTTTCATGATACAAAATTAACACACACAAATCAGTAGCGCTGCTATACACCAATAGTGACCCAACTGAGAATCAAATCAAGAACTCAATTCCATTTACGATAGGACTATTTTTAATTAAGGAAGTGGAAGATCTCTAAACGAACTACAAAACTCTGATGAAAGAAATTACAGAGGACACAAACAAATGGAGAAACATCTGCTCATGGATTGGAAGAATCAACATTGTTAAAATCACCATATTACCCAAAATAACCTACAGAATCAATGCAATCCCTATCAAACTACCAATGTCATTTTTCACAGAATTAGAAAAAAAGATCCTAAAATTCATATGGAACCAAAAAAGAGCCAGAATAGCCAAAGCAATCCTAAGCAAAAAGAACAAAGCTGGAGGCACATCACACTACCTGACTTCAAATTATACTACAAGGCTGTAGTAACCAAAACAGTGTGGTACTGGTACAAGAGCAGACACATGGACCAAGGGAGGATAGAGAATCCAGAAATAAACTCAAATACCTACAACCAACTGATCACTGATGAAGCATACAATAACACACACTGAGGAAAGGACCCCTGTTTAACTAACGATGCTGGGAAAATTGGATAGTTACATGCAGAAAAAAGAAACTTGATCCCTATCTCTCCTCATATAAAAAAATTAACTTGAGATGGATTAAAGACTTAAATGTCAGACCTGAAGCCATACAAATCCTAGAAGAAAACCTAGGAAGAATTCTTCTGGGCATTGTTATAGGCAAATAATTTGTGGATAAAACCCTAAAAGCAAATGCAACAAAAATAAAAATAAACAAGTGGGACTTAATTAAACTAAAAACTTCTGCACAGCAAAAGAAATAATCAAGAGAGCAATAGGCAACCTACAGAATGGGAGTAGATATTCACAAACTATACATCTGACAAAGGACTAATATTCAGAATCTACAAAAAACTCAAACAAATCAGCAAGAAAAAGCAAATAACCCCATTAAAAAGTGGGCAAATGACATGAACTGACATCTCTCAAAATAAGATATACAAATGACCAACACACATATGAAAAAATTTCAACATCACTAACCGTCAGGAAAATGTAAATCAAAACCACAATGAGATATCACCTTACACCAGTCAGAATGGCCACCACTAAAAACAAAAACAAAAACGAAAAAAAAACCCTAAAAACAAAAAATAATAGATGGTGGCATGGATGTAGAGAAAAGGGAACGCTTATACATTGTTGGTGGGAGTGTAAATTAGTACAATCTCTATGGAAATCGATATGGAGATTTCTCAGAGAACTAAAAGTAGATCTACCATTTGATCCAGCAACCCCACTACTAGTTATCTCCAAAGGAATGGAGGTTGTTACATGAAAAAGACACCTGCACCCGCATGTTCATTGCAGCACAATTTACAGTTGCAAAGATGTGAAATCACCCTAAATGCCCATCAGCTGATCAGTGGATAATGAAAATGTGTTATATATACACCATGAAATACTATTTGGCTATCAAAAAGAATGAAACAATGCCTTTTGCAGCAACTTGGATGGAATTGGAGAACATCATCCCAAGTGAACTAACACGGGAACAGAAACCAAACACTGCATGTTCTCACTTATAAATGGGAGCTAAACTAAGTATCTGCAAAGACATAAAGAATGGTATCATGGGCACTGGAGACTCAGAGAGGGAAATCGCCTATCAGGTACAGTGTGCACAGGTGGGGGTGGTGAGAACACTTCAAGCCCAGACCAAAACCCATTTGTACTCTCTAAAGCTATTGAAATAAAGGAAACAAAAACATATATCACCAGAGGGCGATCCTTCCACCTCAGCCTTCCAAGTAGCCGGAACTACAGGCGCGCGCTACCACGCCCGGCTGATTTTTTGATTTATTGTGGAGATGAGGTTTCGCCTGCCCAGGCGGGTCTCGAACCCGCGGGCTCAGGCAGTCCACTCCCCTCAGCCTCCCAAGGCGCGGGATTACAGGCTGAGCCACCGAGCCCGGCTTCTCTATCTAAATTAATCAGAGAATATGTAAGGAGACCTAAGAGAGAAGGAAACAATCAGCCATTATATAGGTCTTGTACACATCCTCACATCTCTCTCCAAGCAAAACAAGACAAAACCCACCAAGCGTGCCTCTGACAACTCGCTTTCCTTCTCTGTCCCATGCCACTTCTACATACCTTCTCCTTGCTCAGTTATGGCTCCAGGAGGCTGTCTACACTGGAGCTAAACACCACTGGAAACACTTTTGTGCCCAAGTCCTCCAATCCTCATCCTTCCTCAGCTTCTCTGACACAGGCTCTCCCCCCTATTCTGTGCCCATTTCTTCTCCATTTCCTTGGTGAGCCCAACTCCTTCACACTGGAATAGGCTCATTTCTTGCCACAAAAAAATTGTAACAAAAGCCCTTTCTCAACTGTGGCTAGAAGGATCTTTCCAAAATGCTAATCTGGTCATGATGCTCCTTCCCCAGCATCAGATTCATGAATGGTCCCCTCAGCTTCCCTTTTGTGTTTTGCCTTAGGCGCTGTCTCTCTGTCACCCACTCCCTGCATCAGTCCAACAACAGCATGGCCGCCCATCCGAAGCCTGTGCGCAGTTTCACTCCTCCCTTGTTTGTTGCTCAAGTGGAACCCTCAGTAGGCCAGCCTGCCCTGACCTCAAATCTTTATCATATTTGTCTTCCCAGTGCTTAGAATGGTGTCTGTCACAACAGATGCTAAGTGTTTGGATGAATGAATGCATGCCTGCATGAATGAATGGTTGGAATGCTTTGATGTGGGTTTTTAAATAGTGAACACAATCAATTTGAATGATTGGGTCATTTTTAACACCACTTCTTTCAATCTACATAATGGCTTTCGAAAAGATGCAGTTTATCATTCTATTCTCATTATTGGTATGCCCCGGACCCCTCCTTCTCCCTTCACCAAAACAACCTCTAGTATAATAGGAGGAAAATTGCTAAGAAAATTGAACCAAGATTGTGGTTGGTTGCCGTTCAGCCTTAGAACTTCTGCCACTTTAGAAATACCAGTGACAGTTTGGGTGCCACCACCAGGCTTACCATTTCTCCAAGTCTTCCATTTTCCAGTGCCTGACAGGGAAGAGAGGGCCAGAAAGAATGGTAATATCCTGCAGTTGAGATCTGCAATGGACTAGGCCCTGACTAGGCATTTACTGATCTCTGCATATAATGCAAATTCTTGGCCAACTAAATCCATATCGTCATAGCCCATGGTGCATAATGTAATATCCACCTCTGTACAATTTGTCATGAATACCTTTGTGTGACTCTGAGTATGAATGCCAACCCTATTCAAAACATTCTGAGCAATACTTCAGCTGTTTGTCACTCTGGCTCACATTGAGCAACCTGAGTAGACTGCCATCCTGGATGGAACTGGCTGTGATGTCACCTTGCCAAGTGAGGTCTTTGAGAGGAAAGACCCAGAGAGGAGCCCTGATGCTTGAGGGTTACACACATGACATCACCACCCAGAGTCCATAACTGGCATGAGGGTTCAGTCTTGGTGTTGTAGATTCTATGGGTCTGGACAAATGCATAATGTCATGTGTGCAAGTGTCAGAGCTGCTTGACAGGAATGACTGCCAAGGTCTTTGATGCCTTATCAGAACTTTCCCCACCTCTGGGGCTAGATTCCCTCCAGATTAAGGGAGGCAGAAAGAGAATTGTGTGTTCCTTTCTGGAGACTCTGGCTCATGCAGGGGCTGATAGGCAGAGTGGCATTTGTGACCAGAAACTTGTTTGTTTCTTGGGTAGGCCTGTGAAGAATCCCCCAGGGTGCCCTACTGGAGGTGTATAGTTATTTTGTGTTTTGCTCCACACAGCTGCACATCTCCTGGGCGAGAGGTGATGTTGAGCCATCAGTATGGCGGGCATGTTAGCTCACAGGAATTGTGAATAATGTTGTGATCTTGGTGAAGCCTGTGGCAACAGAGCTTTCTCTTATAGAAAATGAATCTATTCCCTTTAAGAGACAAACATAAGTGTGTTTGGAGCCCTTGCGTGGGCTTTTTTCAACTTACCCCATACAAGTGAGGAAGTCCATTTAGTCAAAATGTCCACATGGGGAATTTAAATCTAGGAATTCACCCTAAGGTAATAGGATCTGACCAAAACTGGCTATGCTTATATTGGATCCCTGTCTGGGACTCACTGAAACTGGCCTCTCTGTCCACTTTGTGACTGGAGTGAAGCATCAAGACCTCCTGATAACCCACAGATACAGAGGTACCTTGTGTGCCCCCTTGGCTGTGAGTGTTCACCCTCTAGATTGTATCTGGGAGCTAGGAGTGGACACTGGGTGTGGGGTAATTACACCCTCCTTCTTCCTCCCAGCAGCTCAAGATGACTTCATTCTTCTTCTCTTCTTTCCATATCTCAGAGAAAGAGATGGTGTCTCTGTGCATGTGCAAATAACAGGAATAAATTAGCTGGCCATGCTTCCGTGTTTTCTTAGATTTCTCGAAGACCCACGCCCTCCAACTGGGATAGAGATGGCAGGATGTTAGTGGGCAAATTTGTCTTCCATTCAACAAACATCTGCAGCAGCCTGGTGAAGTAATGGCCTATCCGGGCCACTCTCTGGGGAGGGAGCGTGCTAGGATATCCAAGATCCTGAAAGCCATGCAACATTGGCTGGCCATGATCACAGGCAATCCACTGACATATCATACTGCTGAGTTTCCTTCCCGGCATGTCTCCAGTGAGTGTGTGAGCCTTGAGGGCCATCTAAGAAATCCCTTGGGAATACAAAGAAGGCATGCATTGAGAACAGGAACACCCGTGCTGCTGGCATCACTGATGCGGTATGAGTTTGGGGTTTTTTGTTTTATTTATGTATTTATTTATCTAAGTCAGGGTCTCACTCTGTCTCCCAGTGGCACAATCACAGCTTATCACAGCCTTGACCTCCTGGTCTCAGGAGATCCTTCTACCTCAGCCTCCTGAGTAGCTGGACTACAGGCTCATGTCACCATGCCTGACTGATTTTTTATTTTTTGTGTAAGTAGGGGTCTCTTTGTACTTCCCAGGCTGGTCTCAAACTCCTGACTTCAAACAATCTTCTCGTCCCAGTCTCTCAAAGTGCTGGGTTGTGGGCATGAGCCACTGTGCTCGGCCTGTCTCTGCTTTTGAAGACTTCACAGAACAGACCATGTGGATGCTAATCACTGTTCTGCAAAATAAAATGTGACTCATGCCAGGTCCCTCTGAATGAAGGGCCATGTGAAGAGTGGGGTCTTGGATCAGGTGTCATTGGAGTGGGGCTTCCAGAAAGGGCACACTCTCTCCTGGCAGAAATGCAGTGAAGCATTCTAGCAGAGAATGGTGTGTGCACGATCCCTGAAGAAGGAGTATTTGGAAACCCAAGGGGAAGGGGTCAGCTGGTGCTAAGGAGATGCCCGGAAAAGGACCCTGGGGACAGGTTTCCCGACTCATCAGAAAGATGCTGGAAGATTCTCCTTAATCATTGGCTATTGCAAGCCTGAGAACTCGAATGACAGATAATAGTGTCTGTTTCTTTTTTTAAAAATATAGACATTATTTTTTGAGTAGTTTTAGGTTCACAGCAAAGTTGAGTGGAAGGTACAGAGTTCTCATATACCTCCTGTCCCCACCACAGGGATGCCTCCCCCACCATCAACATCCCTTACCAGAGTGGAACATTTTTCATAGTCAAAGAACCTGCCATCATCATCATCACCCAGAGTCCATAGCTGACAAGAGGGTTCAGTCTTGTTGTCGTAGATTCTATGCCTGTGGACAAATGCATAATGTCATGTGTCCAATTACAGTATCACGTAGTTTCCTTGGCCTAAAAATTCCCCCCTCCCCTCTTGGTCAGGTGTGAAGGCTCATGCCTGTAATTCCAGCACTTTGGGAGGCCAAGGTGGGCAAACCACTTGAGGCAGGGAGTGTGAGAAAAGCCTGAGCAACATAGCGAGACCCCCACCTCTATTTTTATCTTTTTAAAAGATTTTAAAAATTAAAAGTGGCTCATGCCTGTAATCCCACTTTGGGAGGCCAAGATGGGAGGACTGCTTGAACCTAGAGTTTGAGACTAGCCTGGGCAACATAACAAGACCTCGTCTCTACAAAAATAAATAAATAAGAAAAAAAGTCTCCACTCTAGACCCTGGCAACCACAGATATTTTTACTATCTCCATAGTTTTACCTCTTCCAGAATGTCCCTATAGTTGGAGTCACACAGCTTGTAGCCTTTTCAGACTGGCTTCTTTCACTTAGTGACATGTATTTAAGTTTCCTCCGGGTCTTTTCATGGCCTGATAGCTCATTTCTTTTTAGTGCTGAGTAATATTCCAGTGTCTGAATGTACATTGTTGTTTCTCCACTCAGAGTTTTGGCAATTGTGAATGAGCTGCTATAAACGTCTGGGTGCAGGTTTTTGTGTGGACATGAGTGTTCAGGTCATTTGGGTAAATACCAAGGAGCACAATTGTTGGATCCTAAGAGTCTGTCTCTTTTATTTCAAGAAGATCCCAATCTCTCGTTTTGATGGAAGGTGTGGGTAATTACATGCTTCCTGTGAAGGTAGGGTTAGGGATGACAGAACCAGATACCAAACCTTGAAAGAGGCAATACCATGGAGAATTTAAAATGATTAAAAATACATTAAAATGATGAAGAAATACTCCTTTTGAAAAACCTGATCAATGACTCCAATACCTAATAATTCCATATTCCAAATGGCTCACCTTTTTGAAGATAAAATGGCTAAGATGCATACCTTTTACAACCGGCAAGAATTCTCCCGAGCCTACACACCTGTCCCAACCTGCCGGTCCTCCCACCTGGCCCTGTATGGGCTGAAGGTTTTCTGTCTGACCTATGTGGATGGTAGGTATTCGTCTGCCTTAATTAAGGGTGCACAATAGCAGCCCACTTACCAAGTAACCCGATCTAATAGGCAGCTGTGCTCTGGGTGGTTGACAAAGGAGTGGACTCATGCTTGCAGACGGGCTGGCACAGATGGCTACAAATTCGTCAAGCTCTCGGTCTACCAGGCAGCCCAGTTATTACTGAGACACGGTTTGACTGGAATAACTTGGAACCTGGAGAACAGGATGGAAAGTAGGGTACTCTGGCTCATTCAAATTGTGGGGCTTTGGGTCTCTGTGGCTGGCCACGTCTTCTCCCTAGTGACTCTTTGCATCCCTCAGTGGCTGACTTTCTCTTCGGGTTTACTTGAGAGTGAGAAGTACATGCTGGGCCTTTGGGAAACGTGTGTGACTCAAGACACCGGTGACAGTGTGTGTCAGAGCTACTCAAGCCCATGGAACTTCGGATGGCTCGTGTCCTCATGTGCGTGGCTGGGGCTGCTGGGTCTCTTGAGTTTGTGGCCGTCATCCTGGGACTGATGTGGCCGCAGTGCTGGGGCCACCGAGGACATTCTTGGGAGAGAAGCATGAACGTTGCCGGGAAAGCTCTGGTTTCCCTGGCTGGACTCAGCACTTTAGTGCCTGTGTCCTACGTCGCCCACGTCACCATGCAGAGGTTCTGGGGCTCTGAGCTCCCATCCCACGTGCCCCGGTGGGAATATGGCAACGCAATGTTCAGCAGTTGGGCTGGTGGGCTTCTCCTCTGCACAGGAGGCCTCCTTCTGATCACCTCACAGCTATGTGCCAACAGACTGGCTGAAAAGCCAATGGCGTTCCCTTCAAAACCGGACTTTTCAAGAAAAGTGACTTTCGGTAAAGTAGACTTTGTTTAAAAATGGATCACTCAGCCGGGCTCGGTGGCTCAGCCTGTAATCCCGCGCCTTTGGGAGGCTGAGGTGAGTGGATTGCCTGAGCCCGCGGGTTCGAGACCCGCCTGGGCAAGCAAGACCTCATCTCTACAATAAATCAAAAAATCAGCCGGG
>CAUYQG010265405.1:0-13368 GCA_963574415.1 Tarsius wallacei
AGCTATGCATCTGACAAAGGCCTAACATCCAGGATCTACAAGGAACTCAAATTAGAAGGAAGAAAAAACAACCCCATTAAAAAGTGGGCAAAGGACATGAACAGACACTTCTCAAAGGATGACATACAAGCAGCCAACAAACACATGAAAAAATGTTCAGCCTCATTAATCATCAGAGAAATGCAAACCAAAACTACAATGAGATACCACATAATACCTGTAAGGATGGCCATCATTAATAAGTCAAAAAAACAGCAGGTGTTGATGCAGTTGCAGAGAAAAGAGGATGCTTCTACAGTGTTAGGAATGTAAGCTAGTTCAACCTTTATAGAAAGCAATGTGGTGATGTCTCAGAGAACTGGAAATTGAGCTTCCATATGAGCCAGCAATCCCTCTCCTGGGAATATACCCAGAAGAACATAAATTACTCTACCAAAAAGACACCTGCACACAGAGGTTTATTGCAGCAGTATTCACAATAACAAAGACATGGAACCAACCGAGATGCCCACCAAAAGTGGACTGGATAAAGAAAATGTGGTACATACACATGATGGAATATTATGCAGCCATAAAGAAGAACAAAATCATGGTCTTTGCAGCAACTTGGATGTAGTTGGAGACCATAATACTAAGTGAACTATCACAGAAACAAAGAACTGAATACCACATGTTCTCACTTATAAGCAGGCCTTGAGCACTAGTCACATTAGCACAAGGGTGTGATCAGAAGTTGTTGAGCATGGCTAGGGAGGGAGGGAGGGAGGAAGGAGGGAGCCACTTGACAACACAGTGGGTACCTGGTCTGCATTGGGGAGGGAGAGATAGTTAGAAGCCCAGACTTCACTTGTGGGCATCCAACTTATGTAGCAAATCCTCACTTGTATCCCACATCTCTCAAATTTAAAAAAAAGAAAGAAAGAAAATGAAAAAAAAAGAATATTAGCTAAATATATATTATAAGCTTATGAGGCATGTACTATTACTATCCCCATTTTACAGATGAGAAAACTGGCATGAAATAGTTAAGCTGATTGCCTGATCTCACCAGCTAGTAAGTGCTAGAGCTCACATTTGAACCCAGACCATGCTCATAACGACTAATTTGTATGCGTTCTACATGTCCAAGCACTGTTTGAGATACCTTGTCTGTTTTGTCGTTGGGGCATTTGCATCCTAGTGGAGGGGGAGGGCAAAATATAGCAAAATCAAGAAAATATTATATGTGTAATGCAGAAAAATTAAGCATTCTGAGAGAGTTACAGGGGACTGGAAACTTGGTATTTTATATAGAATAGGAGGGGAAAGCCTGATAATAAGAGGCATTTGGGCAGAGACCTCAATGAGTTGGCATAGTCATGTGAATTTGTGTGGCAAGAGCGCTGTTGGCATGTGAAGACCAACAACAAGGAGGCCATTATGACTAGAGTAGAACAAGGTGGGGGGTTGGATCCAGGTCTTGTGGGGTTTTATAGGTCATTGTTAGGACTTTTCCTTATATGTTCAGCAAGTTGGAGTATCAGAGTTGCAGCAGAAAACAGTTCAACCAGGACACACTTCAACCAGGACAATTCAAGTACAGTTTTCATCAAGGGTCTCTTTGCAGAGTTGTAGACAGGATGTAGGGAAGACACAAGAGGTAGTTGAGATGGGATATCCATCTTCTCCCTGAAGCGTCAGTTCTCCTGGTCCTCCAGCCTTCAGACTCCGACCAGAACTTATGCTTTTAGCCCTCCCAGTTCTCAGGCCTTGACTCAGACCAAGGGTTACACCATTGGCTTCTCTGGGTCTCAAGCCTTTGGAGTTGGACTGGAGCTATACTTACTCCAGCTTGCAAATGAATGGCAGATAGTGGTACTTGTCTGTCTCTATGATCATGTGAGCCAATCCCTCATAATCTCTATAATCTGCCCAGTCAGCCAGCCAGCCAGCCAGCCATCTATCCATCCATCCAGTCATCCAGCCATCCATCCATCCTATTAGTTCTATTTATCTGGAGAACACTTACTAATACAATAGTGCAGTCCCCAGTAGCTGGGAAGGGCAGAACTCTATTAATACACTTAAACCTGAAGAGGTAAAAGGAAGGAACACCTACTAAAATATGGAGATAGGAGGAGAGGGCCACATTCCAGGAACTAAGAGAAGGTCAGCATCCAGCCACAGAATCTCCTGCATGAAATAGCCAGGGCCAGGCTGCACTCTCTTTTGTTCGTTTGTTTTGAGTCGGGGTCTTACTCTGTTGCTCAGACTGGAGCATAGTAGCACAATCCTGGCTCACCAGAGTCTCAACTTTCTGGGTTCAGAGGATCCTTCTGCTTCAGTCTCCCAAGTAGCAGGGGCTACAGGCCTATGCCACCACACCCAGCTATTTTTTTTTTTGAGTCAGAGTCTCACTCTGTCATCCAGGCTGGAGTGTAGTGGCACACTCATGGCCACCACAGCCTCGACCTGCTGGACTCAGGTAATCCTTCTGCCTCTGCCTTCCAAGTAGCTGGAACCACAGGCATGCACCACCATGCCCAGATAATTTTTTGATTTATTGTAGACATGAGGTTTTTCCATGTTGCCCAGGCTGGTCTTGAACCCCTGGGCTCAGACAGTCCTCTCGTCTCTGCCTCCCAAAGTGTTGGGATGACATGAGCCACAGGACCTGGCTAATTTTTGTATTTTTTGTAGTGATAAGGTTTTGCTCTGTTGCCCAGGCTAGTCTCGAACTCCTGGGCTCCTGCCTCCCAAAGTATTGGAATTACAGGTGTGACTCACCGCCCCTGGCCCACACTCTCTTTTACCCGATCTCATGCCTGGGGTCCCCATTGGCCAACCCAAAACAGAGGCTATAAGGCAGGGGAGCCCATTGATGTCGTTCATATTAACCTTCCTAGGTGCAGCAAGGTAGAGGAGGTGGATTCATTGAGACAAATGGATCTAGTATTAAGCACCCCTTTCATTTCTCAGAATCTGCTCTTGCCCATCACATGGATGGGAAGTTCATATTTCTGCCCAGGAATTCCATCAGCTACTGTGCTGCCCTGGGGTAATGTCAATGCATTGACACTCCCACCTGAAGCCTAAAATAGTTGCCACCATCAGTGTTCTTCATGTAGGATGGGGGATGGGGCTGTAAGGGGGAAAGTGCAAGAAATAATTAACCTGAAGGTCCTGGTTCCCAGAGGGGGAACACTTCCACCAGGAGACACCATTAGAGTCCCATCAGACTTTAAGCTATGGTTGGCCAGCACACAAGGAAAGAAGTCACCATACTGGCATGGGGAGTTAATGCTGTCATCCAGAAGATGTGGAGCCACTGTTATACAAAGAGGGCAAGGAAAAGACACTTGGCACTCCGGTCATCCATTGGGGTGTATCCTAAAATTCTTTCTCCACTTTTGATGGTCTATAAACAAGCATGGTGACCAGCTGTTCAAAGTCCTTAGGCATGAAGACCTGGAGCAGTCCTCAGATAAGCCAACTAGATCAGCAAAATCTTCACCCTAGTCAATGGTGGAAGGAGTTAGCATAGGAGAGTAGAGGAGTGTGGTGATGAGTATCCATTGCAGCTCTAAGCCTTGCTCAGGGTGGAGGGAGTTGTCTACATTTTCCCGCTGATCTTCCTCTTACAAGCTTCTCCAGGCAACAGGACCAACCCAAATCCTAGGTGCACTTAATTTAAGAAGCAAGTGCCTCTGAGTGGCACAAATGGTGGACTGTAGTAGAGATAGCTGTGGTTTCCTGGCAAAGGAGGCTCGCTGACCGAAGTGCTAGAAGCCAATGCTATGACACTGGGCTTTTGAGAAAAGAAAAAGCTTCTTATTTCAAGGTGACTAACGAGCAGACAGGAGTCCAACTCAAATCTGTCTCCCTGTGCTGGCCTTAAGGAAATAATTTTATTTTATTTTTTCAAAAAAAGGGTTTAGGGGTGAATTCTGGGATTAGCAGGTAATTGGTGGAAGGAAATAGGAGGTCTGGAAGGAAAGTCCTTGGACATGCACAGTTATCTCTTTAAGCTCGCTTGTGAGTTCCATGTGCAAATTTGAGGAGAGTTAGTATGAAACATGCAGTGGAAATCCGGGTTGTGATGTCAGCGAGCTCGTTCTGCACAAACCATTTGACCATGTTGGTTCCAATTGATTTCAGCTGGTTTTCTTATAAGTGGGAGGAATTTCAGCTATTTTTAAAAATTTGCCATCCTGTAAACTCAAGAATTTGTACTGGTTATTGATATCTTTATGGGGCGGTATTTCCACAGTATATTTTCCAGATACTTCCTTCAGGACGAAGGTGCTCCCCAAGCTGCCAAAAGTGTTGGCTGCAATTGGCTCGTGCTTCCATCCTCTCTGGGTATTCCCTGGGGCCAAAGGAACATGCCCAACCTAAGATTACAGCCTGTTCTAGAGACAGCCCACTTCCAGTGACTGGTCAATGTGGGGGGCACAAAGGCCCAGTCCCTTTGCTTCAATTCTGGACACCACTGAAGGGCATCCTCAGCTCCCATTGACCAATCACAGGCCTACATTATCTGCTCACTACACTTCTTTCCCTTAAAGATGTTATTCCCGGCCAGGCTCGGTGGCTCAGCCTGTAATCCCAGCGCTCTGGGAGGCCGAGATGAGTGGATTGCCTGAGCCCATGTGTTCAAGACCCGCCTGGGCAACTTGACGAGACCTAATCTCTACAATAAATCAAAAATTAGCCGGGCATGGTAGCGCGCACCTGTAGTTCCAGCTACTTGGAAGGCTGAGGCAGAAGGATCGCCAGAGCCCAGCAGGTCGAGGCTGCGGTGGCCAGGAGCAGCCACTGCACTCCAGTCTGGGCAATAGAGTGAGACACCAACTCAAAAAAAAAAAGATGTTATCCCCATAAATTCTTGAAATCAGCTCAATTTCCCAAGCCAGATGCCTGTAGAACGAAAGCTTGAGAAACTCACACTCGTGCTTCCAGCCTCTCTGGGTATTCCCTGGGGCCAAAGGAACATGCCCAACCTAAGATTATGGCCTGTTCTAGAGACAGCCCACTTCCAGTGACTGTAATGCAGTGTACCTACTACATGTTGACCGACTTCTCTTCCTTACCTCTGTCTAATTCCTGTTTTCCCACTTGTGGTGACAGTGAGATGCTACACCACTCATTCAACCACCTGCTGCCTGTTGACCAACACCTCTCCCTTGTTCCTCCTGTTTTCCATCACGGCTACATAAACCCTTAGGGGGAAAGGGAGACAGATTTGAGGTTTGGCTCCCGTCTCTCTGGCTGACATCACTTGCCAAGTAATAAAGACATCTTCCCCGGCAATACACATTGTCCCAGTGGTTGACTTTTTGTGCGGTGAGCTGCAGAGCCTAGACTGAACTCTTGGTGTTGGGTAATATTCTACTGAACACACAAAAATCTCCATTTCAATATGTTTCCAGAAAATCTGACCCCAGATAAGGGGCTGGCAGAGAGAGGAAGGAAATATGGAATTCAACTCAGTCCTCAAGACCAATGCCAAAGCAGGAATATAAGACAGCTATGCTTTTGATTTGGTTTTTTTAAAAGTTATTACTTTTCCCACTTCTTCCCTGATTCCCCTGCCCACCCTACCCTCACCTTTTCTTTTTGTTTTTTTCAGGGTCTCACTTAGTCACCCAGGCTGGATGGAATGCAGTGGTGTGATCATGGCTCACTGCAGCCTCAACCTTCTGGGCTCAGGCAATCCTTCTGCCTCAGCCTCCCAAGTAGCTGGGACTACAGGTGTGTGCCACCGTGCCCAGCTTTTTTTATTGCTCTTATGTACAAGAGAGGAGGTCTCACTATGTTGCCCAGGCCAGTCTCAAACTACTGGGCTCAAGCAATCATCCCACCTCGGCCTCTCAGAGTGCTGGGATTACAAGCATAAGCCACCACAACTGGCCTTCAAAAGACTATTTTTTAGAACAGTTTTAGAGTTGATGTCAAGAAGAGGAGTGGATAATGCTGAATATATGCCATTATTTCTGACCCCTCTTCTCCATCCTACTCTGTGCCTAGGGGATTTAACCTCCATGGGCTATATTAGTGGGCTCTTTGCCTTAGAGTTCTGTTTGGGGTTGGTCCAGGTAGGAGATCAGAGGGAGGGAGATGATGTCATCACCCTGACTACATCCCTGCACAGCCGGGGGCTGGATGCTAACCTTGACCTCCTCTTTACCCTCTATATCTCTAGGTTTCAATGGTCGCCCCCTCTCCTCACCTCTTCTTGCCAGTACCTGGATATGCTTTTTGGGTTTCTCTGCAGTCTAACTGCAACTCTGTAGTCCCTTTAACATGGATTGTTCTTATCTAAGATACACCAATGCACTGAGAATCTAGGGAGAAATTCTTGCCGTTTCCTACAAGGCCCAAACCGGAATCTGCCACGTCATTGATCTCAGTTTCTCCCACTCTCCTCTGTGTGTGTTCTGCTGTAGTCGCCATGGTCTCCTTGCACCATTCTACATTGGGTCTCTGTACAGCCTGGATGGATGTTCCCCTACACAACCATGTGGCTCACTCTCCTAGTTCATGGAGGTCTCTGCTCAAATATGTCCTGAACAGAGAGGCATTTCCCTGTCACTCTAAGTAAATGAACTTGTTGCCAGTACATGCATTTCTTATAATATTCATTGGGAGTTATTTTTCTCAACAGCACTTATAAGAAGGGACTCAAAAAACCCAGAATTTATTTAATTAAAAATTCTGTATTTATTCTAGCATGTTTAAACTTCAGTCAACTTCAAAGTACTCTCCATTTGATGCAATACACTTATCAAGATGCTTTTTCCACTGCTCAAACCCATTTTTGAATTCATCAATTTTGATGTCTTTTAGTGCTTCTGCTGTGTTTGTTTTTTGTTTGTTTCATCTCTTCCACATGGGCAAAAATGTTTCCCTTTGAGGATTTCATCCAGGGAAACAAAAAATAGTCACTTGGCGAGAGAGTGGGTGAATAAGGAGGGTGGGTCATGGTCATCATGCCATTTTTGATCAAAAACTGCTGAACACTCAGGTGGTGTGGACAAGTGCACTCGTAAATCACCCATCATGAAATGGGTGAATGTGTTTAAAGAATTTCCAAAACAAATTTACTGAAGCCAAACCCAGCCTCTCACAACAATGCTAGCTGGTACAATGATGTCAGTGGGTTCCTAGAACACTTACCTAGTGGGGGAAGCCTGTACCACAAGAGGCCACTCCCTCCAAAACATAGTTTTGGATTTTTTGGGGTCCCCCTCATATCATCATCCCATTGACTCTATATAGACTTGCTTATTTGACTAATATTTATTCCCCATCCCAATGCCCACTAGATTGTAAGCACTTACATAATGGTAAGAAAATATTTGAATCCTCACTGGGAAATTTCAGAGGCCACACATGCTGGAAAGATGGAAGTTAGTTTTGGGACTCATCCAGAGTGAAGTTACCTTAGTGAAAATATCCGTTTCAACTAAGACCCTAGAAATACCATGCACTAAAAGATACACCTTGGAAGTGCAAAAGACCTCCCTATAAAATCTATAGGCTCAAGGCGATCCATTAGTACTATAACTGCTGCCAGGCCCAAACTTAATCTTCAGAGGAAGACAGTATACTCAGGAACCTCTGCAAAGTATCATCACAATATCCATCACACAACAAAAAATTACTAGAAGCAGGGAAAGGTTATCAATTGTGAATATAGTCATGAGCTGCATGTGATGTTTTGGCCAACAATGGACCACAGTGGTTCCATAAAATCATAATGGAGCTGAAAAATTCCTACTGTCTCACGATGAGGTAAACTGCCCTGACATCATAACATGATACATGATGTGTTTGTGATAATGCTGGTGTAAACAAATATAAACAAACCTACTGTGCTTTCAGTTGTAAAAAAGTTTAGCACATCTGATTATGTACAGCACATAATATGTGAAAATTATAATAAATTACTATTACTAGCTTCCATATTTTTTTAATCATTATTTTTGAGCATACTTTTTCTACTTTAAAAAAATCAACCATGAAACAGCCTCAGGCAGGTCCTTCAGGAGGTATTCCAGAAGAAGACATTGTTGTCAAAGGAGATGACAGCTCCATGTCTGTTATTACCCATGAAGACCTTCCTGTGGGCCAAGATATGGAGGCGGGAGACAGTGATGTTGATTGTCTTGACCCTGTGTAGGCTTAGGCTAATATTGTGTGTTTGTGTCTTGGTTTACAACAAAAATGTTTAAAATAGAAAAAAAACTTACAGAATAAAGCTATAAAGAAAGAAAATATTTTTTGCAAAACTATATGTGTTTGTGTTTAAAGCTAAATGTGATTATAAAAGAGTCAAAAAGTTAAATTTTATAAAGTAAAAAGTTACAGTAAACTAAGGTTAATTAATTATTGAAAAAAGAAAAAATATTTAAATAAATTAGGTGCAGCCTAAGTGTACGGTGTTTCTAAAGTCTACAGGAGTGTTCAGTTATGTCCTAGGCCTTCACATTCACTCACCACTCACTCACTGACTCACCCAGAGCAAGTTCCAGTTCTGCAAGCTCCATTCATGGTAAGTGCCCTCTACTAGTAGACTATTTTTAAAAAATCTTGTATACTGTATTTTTGCTGTACCTCTTCTGTGTCTAGATAGGGTTATATACACAAATGCTTACCATTATGTTACAGTCAATACAGTATTCAGAGCAGTAACATTCTGCACAGGTTTGTGGCCTAGGAGCAAAAGGCTGTACCATGCAGGCTAAGAATGTAGTAGGCTGCACCATCTTGGTTTGTGTGAGTGCACTCTATGATGTTCTCACAATGACTGACTCACCTAATGATGCATGTCGGGGAATGTATTAAGTGATGCACAACTGTATATAAATCAACAGAAGGAGACCCAGAGACAATCCAGGTATTAGAGATAGCAGACAAGAACCTCAAAATAACTATTTATAATGTGTTAAGAAAAATGGCAAGACCAGTGCAGTGACTCATGCCTGTAATCTCAGCACTTTGGGAGGCCAAGGCAGGAGGATTGCTTGAGCCCAGGAGTTTAAGACCAGCCTGGGCAACATAGTAAGACCTTGTCTCTCCAAAAAAAAAAAAATCCAATAATTAGCCAGATGTGGTGGCACATGCTTGTAGTCCCAGCTACTGGGGAGGCTGAGGTGGAAGGATCACCTGAGCCCAGGAGGTAAAGGCTGTGGTGAGCCATGATCATGCCACTGCATTCCAGCTTGGGTGAGAGAATGAGACTCCAACTTGAAAGAAAGAACGAGAGATGGAGGGAGGAAGGGAGGGCAGAGAAAGAAAGAAAGGCAAAAACCTGGGTAAAATGAAGCAAACTGCAAACCTTCAGCCAAAGAAAAAGGACACATTACTCTCAAAGGAGGATTGATAAGAATGATGATGACTTTTCAAGAGAAACTATGGAAGCAAGAAGACAATAAGTGACATCTGAAGGGTGGAATGGAAAAAAATTCAATCTAAAAATGCTCTTCACAAATGAAGACAAAATACAGATGCTTTTGCAATAGCCTTTCTTTTAAACAGATGAAACAATTACCAGCAGAACTGCACTTCAGGAAACACTGAAGAGAGTTATTTGAGCTGGAGGAAAAGGATACCATGTGGAATGAATGAAGATCATCAATAAAAATAAAATGTGAGTAAATACTAGTGCATCTTGGCTCTATAAAACAAGCCTGCATCATTTTAAAACTTTTTATAAGTCCAATTTTGCTTCAGAATAAGTTTTTTTTTAAAACACACTGAATTGGCCCTTCAAAACTAGACATGATGGAAGGCACAGCAAGTGAACCCCCAGTTCACGTCCTAAGACTAGAGATTATGGGAGCCCCAGTAAGTGATTTTTTAGTTCGCATACTGAAGTGCAGTTGATAGAAACCCTAGCGAGTGACCACCAGCCACCTCCACAAAAACTAAAGGCAGCAGGACTTCAGCTATCAACCCTCCAGTCACTCCCAAGTACAAGCAAGACCTCCATCCTCCCAAAAATCTTTTACACTGTATTTTTATTGTACCTGTTCTATGTTTAGGTATCGTTATATTCACAAATGCTTACCATTGTGTTATAATTGCCTACAGTATTCTGTACAGTAACAGTTGCTCAGGTTTGTAGCCTAGGAGCAAAAGACTGTACCATGCAGGCAAAGGACGTAGCAGGCTGCACCACCTAGATTTGTGTGAATGCACTCTATAATGTTCACACAATGACTGAATTATCTAATGATGCATGTCTAAGAATGTATTAAGTGATACACAACTGTATATAAATCAATAGAAGCAGAACCAGAAACAATCCGGGTATTAGCGATAACAGACAAGAACTTCAAGATAACTATAATGTGTTAAGAAAAATGGCAGGACCAGTGCAGTGGCTTATGTCTGTAATCCCAGCACTTTGGGAGGCTGAGGTGGGAGAATTGCTTGAGCCCAGGAGTCTGAGACCAGCCTGGGCAACATAATAAGACCTTGTCTCTACAAAAAAAAAAGGGAAATTCCAGCAATCCTAAGCCACATCCAACACTATAAATTACAGCAGCCTCTCAACACTGAAGAATGGGGAGTCCAAGTGGTCTACCAATTCTATTCCAACAGCACACGCTAGGAGAGACTCAGGAAGTGATTCTCATGACCTACAATCTGTCAGCAGTAGGGCTGGCAGAAGCCCTGGCAAGTGACTACCTATCCCTCATCCTCCTGAAAACTAAAGGCAGTAAGACTTCCAATATCAACCCCCCAGTCACTTCCAAATGCAAAAGCTAAAGTCCAAACAAGCAAGACCTCCATCCTCCCAAAACTAAAGATGACAGAGACTCCAGCAATCCTCAGTCACATCCAACCTTATAAATAAACAGCAGCTCCCAAAATGACCCCCTCAGTTGCCCCTTAACTGGAGAATAAAACCCCATGTCCAGTTGCCCAACTTGTCTGTACCAACAATACAGTCAAGGAGTGACCCAGGAAGTGACTCTTCCTAGGAGCCCTATCCAATGATTCCTCCATCCTCTCCTCAGACATGAGACAATAGGACCCTCCATCTCGTAAGCCCTCTTGTCCCACTCAACACTAGAAAAAAATAGAAACCCCAGGCACTGATCCCCAAGTCTCTGTCATCTCTAGTTTTGGGAGGATGGAAGTCTTGCTTGTTTGGACTCCAGCCTTTTCATTTGGAAGTGACTGGGGGGTGGGGGGTTGATATCTGAAGTCCTGTGGCCTTTAGTTTTCAGGAGACAGGTCCCTTCATAAGAGACAAGATTTTCACCACGTGATCCCCCATATCCCACCAACATTAATGATGATGGAAACTCCAAAAAGAACCCCCAATCTCCTACACACCCAAAAGAAGGAAGGAGCCCCAGCAAATGCCACACCATTCCCACTCAACATAAACTCCAGCTTGTGTCCTTTGTCTTCCCAAGACTATAAATGAGGGTTCCCAACAATGACACCCCAAGATGAGCAATCACCAGAGTCTCAGCAGGCAGCCCACCTGGTTCTCCAACATAAATGATAAATAAATCCCCCAGAAAACTATTCCTCATCCCACTATCCCAAAATAAGAGTTGATAGATGCATTAGCAAGCAAAACCCTTAACAAAAATTAGGAAGGAAGCCCCGAATGCAAATCCCTCAAGTCTCCCTCAATATGCATTGGCTGTCCCTGCAGTGACCCCTCCCTTCTCACCAACACAAAGGACTATCTGAACTCCAGCAGGCAGCGCTTGCAGCCTCCCTTTGCCATGCAGATATCTTTGTCCCCAAGTTCTAGATTGAAAGAGTCCTATCAAACCAAGTGTCCTCTGCCCTGGGGAGTGTCATAGACCCTAGTCTCAGAACATGGAAGATAACACTAGCCCTGACAAGCCAGCAGACACACCCAGCTCCTATAATACAAATGACCAGAGCACCAAGCAAATCTTACCCGAACATTTCCTGTCCCCAGCAGACCCCTCATAGTCTACATTTCCAGCTGACCCTCACAGCACCTTCTCCTGCTCAAAGAGGCATGGGAGGAAAAGGAAGACCGGAGCTGGGGTTGAGGCTGAGAGAGACAGAGAAGGGAGAGGAATAAAAGGAAGAGAAGGAGAAAAGAAGACTTTCCAAGCTGTCCCAAACCCAACTCTGGCCATGCTAGAGGCCCCAAGCAACTGCAACCAGATCAGGTACTCCAGCAGATAAAAGGGATTTTGGGCTGAAAAGAAGAGGTGTCCTGGAGCAAAGGTGAGTGTGTTGGCTAGCCTCCAAGATGCCCACCAAGGATCCTGGACACCCAATATTCCTGTCCTGGGTAGCCTCTCTGAAAGGACATAAGATGGAGTTGATATACCCAAGAGCAGCCATTTCAACACTTTCTAGTTCTGTCACATTCTCTTAACATTACCTAGCTTTCTCTCTAATCACTACCCAAGGATAGAACCAGTTTCTCAGAAGTAGCTGTTAATAATTGCTTTTACAACTCTTCCCCCAGCTTGTTTTATACTAATTTGCTTTTCTATTCCAAGTATTTGTCTAAACCAGGTTAACCTAATCAGCCTTTATGACTTTCAATACAGACAGACCCCCCCATCACCATGGCAGCAACCATGTGACTAGCAATCATGTGACTAGCCATCTGCCTGCCTCCATCACCCATATCCTTGTACCTGTGCTCACCTGCCCCTTTGTGTTGTGTGAAACAAGCCACAAACCAATCACCTTAATGACCTACCCCAATCAAAGGGAAGGTTTAAAAGACACTTGCATGGCAAAGGGAGGCCGCAAGCGCTGCCTGCTTGAGTTCAGATGGTTCCTTGTGTCGGTGAGAAGGGAGGGGTCACTGCAGGGACAACCAATGCATATTGAGGGAGACTTGAGGGATTTGCATTCGGGGCTTCCTTCCTAATTTTTGTTAAGGGTTTTGCTTGCTGATGTGCCTATCAACTCTTATTTTAAAACTTCAAACAGCAGGGGCGATTGCTTTGCTAAGCTCTGGTCTGGCCATGTGGTTCTTTAAGTTAAGGCCATCATGTTTTTCCTATGCTTTGGCCCCCTCCCCTACCTTGGGAAGGTGAATCTCCTCATCTCCTCTCCTCTTAGTCTTAATCTTATTCATTCTTATTCCTAGTCTTAGTCTTATTCTTCGTTCTCGCTCTCATTTACTTTCTAAATAAACTATATTTTCCGGTCTAATTTCTGTGCAAGTCTTTGCATCTTTCGCGCGGCACCAGATCACAGACCACCATCTGACCTACATCTTGGAGATCCTGCTGGTACTCTGACCTAGCACTCCCCCCCCCCCCCCCCCGCCCCCCCCCAATTTAAGTAGAACTAGCCCCAGTGGTGTACACAAAGCTGCGGCCGGGGGGACCCGGCGTGGCCCCAAACGCGGGGTCC
>CAUYQG010265411.1:0-22629 GCA_963574415.1 Tarsius wallacei
CTACTACGCCCGGCTAATTTTTTTGATTTATTGTAGAGATGAGGTCTCCCTTGCCCAGGCGGGTCTCGAACCCACGGGCTCAGGCAATCCACTCACCTCAGCCTCCCAAGGCGCGGGATTACAGGCTGAGCCACCGAGCCCAGCTCACATTTTGTTTTCACTGGGTCCTTAAGGATATCTGCTGATAATAACTGTTTCTATTGTAGGTTCTTTTAATACTGTGGAATACAATATAGATTCAAGCAATCTCATTTAAGGCAGTAAGCATTCTCATGAACTTCTTTCTGATCTTGGGCTGTAGTTTCTTCCTTTTGGTTATCTTTTGTGTTTATTTTTACCTTTTCCAATTAGTGTGTGTGTGTGTGTTGGAGTCTTACTCTCTCACCCAGGCTGGAGTGTAGTGGCATGATCACGGCCACCCCAGCGTCTACCTGCTGGGCTCTGGTGATCATTCCGCCTCAATCTTCCAAGTAGCAAGAGGCATGCTACCACATCTAGCTAACTTTTTACTTATTGTAGAGACAAGGTCTCGCCAAGTTGCCTGGGCTGGTCTTGAACCTGCGACTTGCCTCGGCCTCCCAAAGTGCTGGGTTTACAGGCTGAGCCACCAAGCCCGGCCTATCTTTTCAATTTGAGGGGAACACCAGATAGAAAAAATAGAGAACAAAGACAGACTTTCTATATATGGCTTGATGAATATCTTTTTGCCTGGGATATGGTAGTCCACGTTGATGTCCTTTTAAGGGGGCCATGGATAAGGAATGACTTGAGACACACTCCTCACTGATATTTTTGCACTTACGAGAAGGAAGCAATCAGATCCTGAATTAATTCTACCTCAGTATCACTGACTGGTCTTGGAGCATTATCTTTTTAGGTTTAAAAAAACAAAAAACTGTGAACTTGGATCTTTCTAAATTAGCAGAAAACATTTCCCCCTCCTGTTGATTTAGGTTAAGACTTTTACACACATCTCAGTGGTTTAAGCTGTGGATGTGTATGCAACCAGGGTGCTGTGAGAAAGGTGGGGGAAAGCACTGTGAAGTCATTTAAGGGATTACAAGGTGATTACCAGTAGAATCTACCTGCCTTTCCAGTTTCTACTCTGTTCCAGAGTGTCATGCTCCCACTTGCCTGCCTTTGAACATTGGAGCTCCAGGCCGTGCCCACTTCCCCTTGCCATCTGCTTGGTGACCACCACCCTAATCTGTACTGGACACATTCTGAGAAGGCAACCCTGGGTTGGCCGTGAACAGACCACTGCACTCCAGCCTGGGCGACAGAGTGAGATTCCAACTCAAAAAAAGAAAATTGGAAAAGGTAAAAATAAACACAAAAAATAACCAAAAGGAAGAAACTACAGCCCAAGCAGAGAGACAGAGAAGAAGAAGAAGACAGCATGGCAGAAGTTAGCATCCTACAGGGCGCAGTGAAATGAGTGTTGATGCTTGTTTTCTTCCTCTGCCTGTGGCAGACTGCATTGGCCAGGCTTGTCAGACCGAGAAAGAGTTAATGTCATGACTCATTATCATTAATTGACATTGAACCACCATTCTGATGTCCTAGCCCTGTACCTGGCGTATATATTAATCTCATATTCAATCTTTACAACTATGGGAGAATGGAAGTTTTTATTGCCTTATTTTACATAATTAAAAACTGAAACCCAGAGTGGTTCGTAACATGGATAAGGTCACGCAGCTTGGAAGTAGCTGAACCAGGGTTTGAGCTGACCCGTAACCATTATTCCCTGCTCCCTCCAACCGTGTTCTGATGTTTGTTCTTAAATTTCTGGGGGATTCTCAGTGGCCACTGTTTTGAAGCAGAGAGGAGTTGATGGTTGGGGGGATAGTGCTTTCTTTCTGCCCTTGGTTTTGTTCTTACAGTGGGAAGAAGGTATTGACACCCTGGGGAAGGAGGAAGAAAACAGGAGATGTGGTATGTTTTGCCAGCGCCCACTGTGGGAACAGGAGCTCCTTTCAACAGAGAATCCTGCATGTTATTATTTGGGAAAAATAGTGCAGATAGGGAAAGCTGCAGGTGTACGGCAAGTCGACCTGCTCTCTTCACAGAGAGTTCAGGCCCAAATCTGATTGTGAGTTGGTTTGGTATTCATCCTGCTGCATAATTAGAGTGATTCATAGTTCGTGCAGAGAGTGTGTTTGGGAGTCCGGCATCACTACAAATAGCAGAGGGAAGGTGGTTTTCCCCTGCTGTTTTGAAACTTGTGAAATGTTGCATTATCACCTCCTGTCATGGTGACAAATGAGCTTTCATGCTGATCTCAGTATTGTATCCAGCTCAGTGCTTTCAAACCACCTGTCATCCCATAGGTTTTTGAGCTACAAATGCTTTTAAAGCACCATTCAGCCTACCTCGCTATCAAGGAACAATACTTGTGATAATGATTTAGCTCCAGGGAATGCAAAGCACTATGCCAAGTGCTATGCCCATATTTAAGTGCTTGGTCCAGTGTCAGAAAGGTGGCGTGTTTGGGGGGCGTTTATAGGAGGTGGCAGGGCAGGAGGGGAGGAGGCTCGGCCCCTGTTTTCTCACTTTCATTTTGGATATGGTTTGGTGAGGTCATTCTGACAGATTTGGCTGCCTGTCTTATAGTCCTGTTGGTATGTTCATAGATGCGTGATATAAATGTGCTTCAGTGGAGTGAAATATCCCTTCCTAAACTGAAACCTGGAAGTGAGCAGCAGTGAGTTGGAGGGCTGAAGCCTTGCAGCTTGAATTTCTTTAGATGGCTTAGGTTTAGGATTCCCTTTTGAGATTAAGTTTCTGTGCATTCAATCTGGATTCCCTGCAATTAATGACTAATATTAACCAATATAGGGCTTTACTGTTTGTTTGTTTAAGTTGGAGTCTCACTCTTGTTGCCCAGGCTGGAGTGCAGCGGCACGCTCACAGCCACCGCAGCCTCGACCTGCTGGGCTTAGGTGGTCTTTCCGCCTCAGCCATACAAGTAGCCAGAACTACAGACCTGCGCTACTGTGCCCAGCTAATTTTCTGATTTATTGTAGAGATGAGTTCTTACCAAGTTACCCAGGCTGGTCTCGAATGCCCGGGCTCAGGCAATCCTCTCATCTTGGCCTTCCAAAGTGCTGGGATTATGGGCTGAGCCACTGTGCCAGGCCAGGGTTTTACTGTTTTTAAAGTGTCATGACATATGTCATCTCATTTGAGTCTCACAAAAGGCCCTTGTCCTCCAGTTTGAAGAATTGAAAGTTGGAGAAGAGGGTTTGCCTCGCATTCTACAACTGGAGCATGATAGGCACCACACCAGAGTTTTCCTGCCACATAACTGCTCAGCTTGGGATCAATGACTCCTGGAGTTCCTAGGCAGCCAGAGAGCCAAGGCTGCAGAGTCCCCCAGAAGCAGGTGCACGTGAGCAGAGGAGTTTGTTTAGGGTGTTAAGGCCAAAAGGGAAACGATGCTCAACCCTCACAGAGATGAGCTCGTTCAGGCTTCCTCAGTCATGTTCTGTTGGCGGTGCACATCACAGTCACTTTGTAGAACAAGACTCTTTCAAATGTGAGCAGATGCAAAATGGCCAGGGAAAGCTTGGTGGCATTCTGCATATCTGGAGGTTTTTGCTGGTTCATCTGTGCTATTCTTCAAATTGACCTGTTGGGGATTTTTACCAGTGTTCTTAGACTCCAGGCCTGGTGTTCATGAGTCAACAATAAATCCACCAAGGATGCTTTTAATTTCCTGATTTCTGCATCAGTGCCCACCAGTTCAGGTAGGATGGGCCTTGCTGGTTCTCATTCTTCTTGTCTCTTCTGAAGGAGCCTTTACCAATGTCCAGGAAGAGCTTCCTGGAGCGACAGAAATGAACTGCATGTGTGCACATCTCAGGGCAACTTCCAGAAGCTATGGAGGTAGTCTGAGTTTCCCTCTGGAAGCCCCAAGGAGGTTGTCGGGTGTCAGCCATCTCTGATTGCCATCCATCAACTTCTACAGGCCAGCTGGGGAGTTTTTTCCTCATCCAAGAAAACTTCATTATAAATCTAACTGCCTTCTGCTGGCAAATCTTTAACTAGCAGAGCTTTTGGTGTGCTTGAGTAAGTTATTGAAAAGGTTACAGGAATCGCTTAAAAAAATATGGCCGATGTATTTTTAATTTTACTCACAGCATTAACCAACATTTATTAACCGGATCCCTCGGTAGCTGACTGCTGATTTCAGCCCAGCCTCTTGGTGGCCTGCCTGGCACTCAGCCTTGCTGTGGTTGCATCGGTGTTTCTGTTTCTGGGGGAGCTAATTTGGTGCAGGCTGTGCTGAACATGCTGGGTGTCCAGGTGGGGTATAGAGCTCTGGCTGCATGTCTCCTAAGGCTACCTGGAGGGGGTCGAAGGAAGATAGGTGGGGAACACTGAAAAAAATCGGTTTGGTTTTCATTTTTTTGCTTAAGGAAGCACTGAATGTTCATTTTAGAAAATTCAAAAAAGTCAGGAGACAAAGCCTCTCTTCTGACTTTTCTTATTGGTGCAAACCCCTGTATCATTATCCCCATTATTTGCTTAGAGCTGGAATGTAGAGAATATTTGAACTTTGCAGCTTCAGATCCCAGCTTTGCTACTCATTGGTGGCCTTGGGCAAGTTATTTCACTTCTTTATGATTTAGTTTCCTTATCTGCAAGTTGGAGATGCCTCACAGGTTGTGAGAATAAGGGGGAGTTAGTGCACAAAGGCACTGGTAGACAGCCTGGCATGTGGTGAGGTGTCTATAAGCTGTTATTATCATACCTCTACTAGCTTGCACATGGGTCACCTGTGCTCCTTAAAGCAACATATAAGAAAAGAGCCCCAGTTATGTGAGTTTTCTGCTTTTTCAGAGTGTATTTCCTGTTTCAAGATGCATTTATGGTGTCTTAGTTACATTGGTGTGTGTAACGGAGAATTAATAAAGGGCAGAATCTTTTTTCAAAAAATTATTTTAAAAATAAAATAATAAAAAATTAAAAAAATTAAAAATTATTTTTATTTAAAATATGTGGGGTACAATTCGGGGTTAGGTGTACAAATGTTCATTATGCACGTACCCTTGTTATGAGGTGTGCCTCTCTCCCCTGGCAGTTTCCCACTTCTGCCAACCCCACCCCCAAGGGCAGAATCTTGACCATTGGCACTTGCTTGAAGAGAAGGAGATGCTCCGGGCTTGTGGTAGGTGTGCTGTTGTGGACCATGTCTGCTGGAGTGAGTCCACCTGAGGGCTGTGGCTCCAGGAGTTGCTGTCCAGGGAGGTCCTTGCCTTCTTGAGTCCTGCTTGGAGAAACACCCGGGCCCCCATCCGTCTCCATTCATCGGCCTGTGACAGCTGTGGTGTTCAGTAGTGATTTATCGCTGAGACTTAGCAAGTAGTTTTTCTGTGGCGTATATTGGGTCCTGGGTGTGTTTTATGGAGGTGAATCTCTTCAGGTTTTGTTAATAAAAAGCTCGCGTTTCCAGTACTGATTGGGTACGTGGAGGCTTTGCACCAGGGTAGTTTCCATTGATTTCCAACTTCTCACTGAGCCATTTCTTCCTTCAGTGTTCTTTCACCTTTTATGCTCACAGCCCTTCCAGTGCTCATTTCATGGAGAGGGAAATAGAGGCCCAGAGGGGTTGAGTGACAGACGTGGGCAGTATAAAGAATCTCAGATTCTCAGGCGCTGGCAACTGGCTGCCTCCCTGGGCCGTTTGGCCTTTGTACCTGGGCAGGGTGCAGAACTGCTCTCTGAGCTGTTCATTAAACCAGAGGGAGTGTGAGAGTCTTCTGTTCTCAAGGCATGGGAGAATTTCCTTCACTGTGCCAGGAGCTGCATCTCACCCTTTGCATGTCTCCTACCTGGACAGGGGCATCAGCCACCCTGCTGGACTCCTAGGCCCCAGCCTTTTCTACGCTTATCCATGTAGGGTCTCTTTTCCTAAACTCTTATTTTTGTGAGACTCTCAAGATCACAGGCATCCTGTTTGTAGAGATCATGTTCAGAATCCATCAGCTGGTCCTCACCACCTGTTCTATCTCCCAGTGCTCCTTCCTGTTTGTCCTCTCTTCCCTTTCAAAGCTATTTTCTCATGGCCTTCCTGTTCCCCCACTTCCTCACACCCACCTTCATGTCTCTTTTTGTTTGGTTTCTTAGACTTCTGGAAACTTTTCCTTTCCTCTACCAACCCCGTGGTAGAATATTAGCCAGAGTTCTCCAGAGAAAGGGAACTAATAGGAAATAGACACACATTATATGTTTATATATTATGGAATTGGCTTGCACAGTTTTGGAGGCAGGCAAGTCCCAAGATCTGCAGTTGACAAGCTGGAGACCCAGGAGAGCTGATGGTAGTTCAGTTTGAGTCCAAGAGCCTGAAAACCGGGAGAGCCAGTGGTATGAGTTCCCAAAGGCCACAGACTTGAGACTCAGGAGGAGCTCATGTTTCAGTTCCAATCTGAAGGTGGAAAAAATACCAGTGTCCCAGCTCCAACAGATAGCCAGGCGGAGTTCCCTCTTAGTCAGTCTTCTTGTCTAGTCAGATATTCCACTGACTGGATGAGGCCCACCCACAGTAGGGCAGGCAATCTGCTTTACTGAGTCTACTGACTGATTCCAATGTTAATCTCATCCAGAAACACCTTCATAGACACACCCGAAATAATGCTGGACACACCCGAAATAATGCGTGGCTAAAGGTCTAGGCACCCCGTGGCCCAGTCAAGCTGACACATACGATTGATCCTCCCAGGAAGTGATCTTTGAAGCCCATGTTTCCCCCATAACATCAATTTACACTTGACTGCAGTAGCTGGATCCCTCTACCTCTTGTGGACTCCAGCAGGGCTCAGCAATTTAGTGGTGCCTGCTCCTCCATTTCTCTTTCTACTGAGGACATTTTGCTTCCTCCACCAGGGGTGAAGGTCAGGCGCCACGAACTTGACCATGCTTGTCTGTCCTATGGTGTAGAGTGCTGGGCCTCTGGTGGGTGTTCAATAAAGCTTGTTCTCTTTTTTTTTTGAGTCGGAGTCTCACACTGTCGCCTAGGCTGGAGTGCAGTGGCATGCTCACAGCCACCGCAGCCTCGACCTGCTGGGCTCAGGTGATCCTTCCACCTTAGCCTTCCAAGTAGCTGGAACTACAGGCATGCGCCACCACACCCGGCTCATTTTTTTTTTTATTGTAGAGACAAGATCCCACCAAGTTGCCCAGGCTGGTCTTGAACTCCTGAGCTCAAACAATCCTCTTGCCTCAGCCTCCCAAAGTGCTGGGATTGTAGGCTTGAGCCACCGCACCCGGCAGCTTGTTCTCTTAACCAGTTTTCCAGTGGATGAAGTGATTGATACTGAACTTGACTGCTGGGGTTACAGACCAAAGTGATGGGTTTGGAGAACCTGGGATCTTGCTTCCAATAGGCCCCAGAAGAAGCGATGGCCAGTGTGTGGCATATAGTAGGTGCCCCAATGTTGTTGAGGTGCTCAAAATCATCATCAAATGCTTTTGAGTTGTTCTAAGTTCCACCGTGTGGTGGGGAGAGCCGTGGAATCCAACTAGCTATATAACCTCAAGCAACTCACTCTTCCTCTCCCTTAGTTTCCTGTGATAATTGGGAGCAGTTTGGTCCTGTCCACCTGCTTCTTGGGTCTTGTGAAGAGGATGGAATAAGGTAATGGTGATGATAATAACAGCTAACTTCATTGTTATATTGACAAGGATTGTTGTAAAACTACTTTTTTGTCGAGTCACTTCATTTCATAATCCTAGGAAGTATATGTTTTCCCATTTTGTAGATAAGGAACTGAGGACCAAAGAGAGTCAGTAACTTGCTCAAGATTACAGAGCTAGAGAGTAGCAGGGCTGGGATTCAAAACCAGGATGTCTGTTTCCACAGTGCGGGCTCCTAACTATGACGGCATGCTAGACAATGGTAGAGATATGCATTGGAGGCTTGGCTACTCGTGCTGCTGTTCTGAACCCATGTGAGCTAGTCCTGAAGGTGAACCATGCTTGACTGCTGTGTACTGGGAAGTCTGCCAGAGCTTGGACTAAGTATGAATTGAGGGCAGGAATGTGTGCAGACTCTTGGCTTGTCAAGGTGTTTGCTCACCAGAGTGGCATGCTGGATTTGCAACGGACATTTCAGACAGCTCAGGATTCTTCAGCTTCCCGGCAACGTTGCCCAGTCAGTCGCCTCTGAGGGTCCCCTGGGACTTGCTCTCTTAGCACGCTCCTTCCCTTTTCTGCCCCTGCCTTAACTGTAATTAAACACTGGTATGTCTCTTGGTGGCATGCAGGCCATCAGGGCAGGGCTGTTGTGTTTGCTGTTGTGTTCCTAGTGCCCAGTGTGGTGTCTGGCCTAGCCAGGGGCCCACACATGGAAAATGAGCATTAGAGTAAAATTAGAGTAAAGGGCCTACTTCTAGATTTTTTTTTTTTTTTTTTTTTTTGAGTTGGAGTCTCACTCTGTTGCCCAGGCTAGAGTGCAGTGGCATGCTCACGATCACCGCAGCCTTGACCTGCTGGGCTCAGGCGGTCCTTCCGCCTCAGCCTTCCAAGTAGCTGGAATTACAGGCGCGCACTACCACGCCTGGCTAATTTTTTGATTTATTGGAGAGACAAGGTCTCACCAAATTGCCCAGGCTGGTCTCGAACCCCTGGGCTCAAGCAATCCTCTCGTCTCCGCCTCCCAAAGTGCTGGGATGACAAACTTGAGCCACCATGCCCGGCGTTAGATTTTTGTTTTTATTATAGTAAAACACAGATAGAGTTGACATCCTAGCCATATTTCCACCATTTTTAAGTGTACAATTCAGTGGCGTTAAGTTCATTCATGTTGTGTGCAATCCTCACCACCATCTGTCCTCAGAACTTTTTATCTTCCCAAACTGAAACTCTGAACCCATTGAACACTGACTCCTCATTCTCCCTTCACCCACAGCCCCTAGCAACCACCGTTTTACTTCTGTCTCTGAATTTTCCTATTGTAGGTCCTTCATATAAGTGGAATCATACAGTATTGTCCTTTTGTGACGGGCTTATTTCACTTAACGTAGTGTCCGCAAGGTTCATCCATGTGGTAGCATGTGACAGGATTTCTTTCCTTTATGAGGCTGAATACTCTTCCATTGTATGGCTAGTCCACTTGTTTACCCACTGATTTGTCAGTGGTTGTTTCCACTTTGGCTATTGTGACTGATGTTGCTATGAACATTGGTGTACAATTATCTGTTTGAATCTCCGCTCTTGATTCTTTCAGGTGTGTACCTAGAGGTGCTATTGCTGAGTCATCATAGGGTTATTTATTTATTTATTTTAGATTAGAAAATATAGTTTATTTAAAGTAAATTAGAGAAAAAGATGATTCACCTCTCCAAGGTGGGGAAGGGGGCCAAAGCCAGAGTCTGGCAAGGTAACAACCCAGGGTTATTTTGAAGATTAAACAACCTCCTATTTGAAAAGCTCTCACGACTGTTCCTGACACACAGCAAATACTATATATGAGTAATTGCTAAACAAACAACAAAAAAATCCTAGGTGTCTTTACTTATCTTGATGCGTCCCTTAAACAAAATTCGGACGGAGTCTTTTCAGTTTAATATTTAGAAAGGTGTGCAGCATGATACCCTTTGAGAAAGAGACGTTGTAAAGGTGGTTTTGTGCCCCCTCCAGCCCCACTCAAATGACTGAGAGACCGTGGTGCTTCTGCAGTGCTGCAGGGACAAGTTCACGGGGGCAGTCTGTGGCAGGTCTCTCCACCCTCTGAGCTGTGATCTGGGAGCAGCTGGGCTGGGGGGCAGGGGTCAAGTTGGGCCTGCTTTCTGAAGTCTCCTACTCCAGCTGCTCAATATCCGGTCCTTGATTTGAGTCTGATTTCCAGTACTGCAGTCTCTCTGTTGATCTTTGCAGCCTCTGTATCCTTTGCCGCTGTCCTCCTCAACTCTGGGGAAAATTAATGTGGGGCTTTCCAGTTCTTATGGGGATGGCTGCAGTGTAGTAAGAAGGGCAGTATAACCTGAAATACTGCTAAGGCTTACCTTAACAGGTAGCACATTTTCTTCAAAATGATCAAGCAGCAGGAGAGATGTGCTAAATGCAGTAGTGGAGTGTTAATGATGGAAAAGACAGCGTGGTAAAGACTTGACACTTTAATCATAGGTTTATGCGGATTCTAGATTGGAAATTTGCACATGGAGACCCTGCAGTTTGCACATATCTTTCCTTCTGGTTCCATAGCTTTTTCTGGCTGCAGGATATTCTTGTTCTTTTAAAGATTTTTTTCTCTCTGTCTCTTTAACATTCACTTGAAAACAGAGTTTGAGGTAGAAAGACAACCATACTTTCCCTAAGTCTTTTAATAAAATGAAAAAGTAGGTTGCAGGCTTCCGTAATGGAAACACCTCTAACCCATGATTGCAGGATCTAGATGATGGGAAAATGTACACCAGCCTCCTCTTTGGGAAAGAGTGTGTATTCAAGGAAAGAAGCCACATTTTGATGAAATGTTCTTCGATTGTGTTGGAAAACTTAAAGATTCTCAGTATGCTGGGCGCGGTGGCTCATGCCTATAATCCCAGCACTTAGGGAGGCCAGGGTGAGAGGATTGCCTGAACCCACGGGTTCGAGACCAGGCTGGGCAACTTGGTGAGACCTCATCTCTACAATAAATCCAAAAAAAAAAAAAAAACTAGCCAGGCATGGTGGTGCTCATCTGTGGTTCCAGCTACTTGGAAGGCTGAGGTGGAAGATCACCAGCCCAGCAGGTTGAGACTGTAATGGCCGGGAGTGTGTCACTGCCTTCCAGCCTGGGTGACAGTGAGACTCCTACTCATAAAAAAAAAAAAAAAAAAGAAGAGATTCTCAGTACATTCACAGTGTTGTGCAACCTCTACCTAGTTTCACAATGTTTTCCTCACCCACAAGGGATACCTATATTCATTTCTCTCTCCCATTCGTCCCTGGCAACCTCTAGTCTGATTTCTCTCTTTATGGATTCGCCTGTTCTGGATATTTCATACAACTGGAATCATACTATGTGACCTTTTGTGTCTAGCTTTTTTTACTTAGCACATTCTTGAGATTCACTCACATTGTATGATGTATGAGAATGTTATTTCCTTTTATGTCGAGTAGTCCATTGTATGGCTATACTACATTTTGTTTATCCATCCCTCAGCTGATAGGTATTTAGATTGTTTTAACCTTTTAGCTGTAGTGAATAGTGCCACTGTGAACATTCATCGACAAGTACTTGAGTACCTGTTTTCAATTATTTTGGAAATGTGCCTAGGAGTAGAATTGCTAGATCATCTAGTAATTCTGTATTCAACTTTTTCAGGTAGCATCAAAGTGTTTTCCATAGCAGCTGCACCATTTTATATTTGCATCAGCAGTCAATGTCCAAGGGTTCCCATTTCTCCACATCTTTGCTGACACTTGTTAATTTTTTTTTAAATTGTGGCCAACCTGGTGGATATAAAATGGTACCTCAATGTGGTTTAGATGTGCATTTTAGGGTTCTGTTTTTAAATTAAGTAACATCACCTCAAACTATAAGAATCTTAGAAAATACAGGAGACACCCTTATGGAAATTGGAACAGGTAACCAATTCCTGATTAAACCCCAGATGCCCATGCCATTAGAGATAAAATAGACAAGTGGGACCTCATCTAACTGACAGCTTCTGCAAAGCAAAAGAAACCATAAAGAGTGGGGAGACAGTCCACAGAATGGGGAAAAAAATATTTGCCAACTGTATATCTGAAAAAGGCCTAACATCCAGGATCTATAAGGAACTCAAACATGCTGAAAGGAAAAAAACAAATAGCCCCATTTAAAAATGGGCAAAAGATATGAATAAACACTCCTCAAAAGAAGACATATGAGTAGCCAACAGGTAAATGAAAAAATGCTCAACCTCACTAATCATCAAAGAAATGCAAATTAAAACCACGCTGAGATACCATGTAACTCCAGTCAGGATGGCCATCATCAACAACTCAAAAAACAACAGATGCTGGAGAGGATGTGGGGAAAAGGGAACACTTCTACACTGTTGGTGGGAATATAAACTAGTGCAACCTCTGTGGAAAACTGTGGAAATTTCTAAATGATCTAAAAATGTGACCCAGCAATCCCCCTTCTGGGAATATACCAAGAGAAACTCAAATCATTCTATAAAAAAGATACCTGCACACACATGTTTATTTCAGCATTAGTCACAACAGCAAAAACATGGAACCAACTGTGCTACCCATCAAAAGTGGACTGGATTTTTAAAAATGTGGTACATATATGTAATGGAATATTATGCAGCCAAAAAGAAGAGCAGAATTATGGACTTAGCAGCAACTTGGGTAGATTTAGAGTCTATCATACTCGATGTTCCATCACAGAAACAAAGAATTGAATACTGCATGTTCTCACTCATGAGTGGGCCTTGAACACTAGTCACATTAGCACAAGGGTGGCTTCAGAAGTCACTGAGCACTGCTATGGGAGGGAGGGAGGAAGGTGAGAGGCACGTGACAACGCAGTGGGTACCTGGTCCACCACGGAGAGAAATGAGGGCCAGCTAGAAGCCCAAACTTCATCCGCATGCAGCCTACTTATGTGATAAAACCTCACTTGCACCCCACAACTGTATAGTAAATAAATTTTTAAAAAAATTACTCCTAAAAAAACTCACAGTTTTGTGGAGAATACAGTGATGTTTCTGTTTAATACCTTAGTGCCGCATGTGCAAGAAAGTAGGTCTTTTTAAAGAATTATTTTCTTGGCAAACCCAATATTCAACTTTGGAGCTACGAGAAGGCCACCCCTCTCTCTGTTGGTCCTAGGTCACACTGTGGGTCTAGTTAACGAGCTCATTTAAAATATTTGTGCCGCCGGGCTCGGTGGCCCAGCCTGTAATCCCGCGCCTTGGGAGGCTGAAGTGAGCGGATTGCCTGAGCCCGCGGGTTCAAGACCCGCCTGGGCAGGCGAGACCTCATCTCTACAATAAATCAAAAATTAGACGGGCATGGTAGCGTGCGCCTGTAATTCCAGCTACTTGGAAGGCTGAGGCGGAAGGATCGCCCGAGCCCAGCAGGTCGAGGCTGCGGTGGCCGGGAGCGGCCACTGCACTCCAGTCTGGGCGACGGAGTGAGACTCCAACTCAAAAAAAAAAAAAAAAATTTGTGCCATAGCCGGGCGTGGTAGCGCACACCTGTAGTTCCAGCTACTTGGAGGGCTGAGGCGGAAGAATCGCCATAGCCTAGCAGGTGGAGGTTGCGGTGGCTGGGAGTGGTCACTGCACTCCAGTATGGGTGACAGAGTGAGACTCCAACTCAAAAAATAAATAAATAAAATAAAATAAAATATTTGTGCCTGTGAGAAGCTCTCTAGAGCAAACTAAAAAATTTTCTTTCATCGTCAGGACTCCCTCTAGCTAATCTTGTTTTCTTTTCTTTTTTAAGTCAGAGTCTCACTCTGTTGCCCAGGCTGAAGTGCAGTGGCACGCTCACAGCTACCGCAGACTTGACCTGCTGGGCTCAGGTGCTCCTTCTGCCTCAGCCTTCCATGTAGCTGGAGTTACAGGCATGCGCTACCACACCTGGCTTATAGTTTTTGATTTATTATAGAGACGGGGTCTCACTAGGTTGCCCAGTCCTCTCACCTCGGCCTCCCAAAGTGTTGCTGGGATTACAGACTTGAGCCACCGCGCCCGGTAGTCTTGTTTTCTTTAGAAAATTTCTATGAACCCCTGGGAGAAGTACTTAAAAAATAACAGGAGTGTAGTTCAGTAGTAGGGTACCTGGTTGATTTATATTGATGGGTTCTTCTTCTTCTTCTTTTTTTTTTTTTTTTTTGGTCAGAGTCTCAATCTGTCACCCAGGCTGGAGCTGGAGTGCTGTGGCATGCTAACGGCCACTACAGCTTCGACCTGCTGGGCGCAGGTGATTCTTCCACCTCAACCTTCCAAGTAGCTGGAATCACAGGTGCACACCACCATGCCCATCTAATTTTTTTTTTTTTTAATTTATTGTAGAGATGAGGTCTTGCCAAGTTGCTCAGGCTAGTCTCGAACCCCTGGACTCAGGCAGTTCTCTCGCCTCAACCTCTCAAAGTGCTGGGATTACAGGCGTGAGCCACCATGCCTGGCTGGGTTTTTCTCTTGAATACATCCCTCTCTTAGAGGGTAGAAGGAGACATGTAAATGCTTCGGTTGGAGGTCAAATGAATGAACTCTTGCCTCTGATGCTGGGACTTCGGGCAAGCTTCTGAATCTCTCAGATTCTTTCTCGTTTCAGAGTGAAGAGATGTCCTTTCCAGCTGAGTCTCTCTATGACCCTGTTATGCAAACCGGGTGGACCACTGGACAGGAAACTTCTACAGCCTGCGAGTTACTCCATTTGCAGCAGCAGCAATCTCTGAATCCAGACAGAAAGTTGAGGGGGATGGAGGGCAGCTGTTGGTGTAATGAGTGAGGATAGAAAATAGAATTTGTTGAGGATTAAAAAAAAATTGAGCTGAAAGATGCGAAGCCTGAGGGCAATTACTACTCATCTTCCTATTTAAAATTGTAAATGCTGCCCGAGGTTCCCTTGGTCTGTGTTAGAACAGTGTGAATCCAAAGTGGTCCCTCACCACAGAATCAGCATCACCCAGGAGCTGGTTAGAATCCAGATTCCGGGCCCTCACCTCTGACACCTTCAGAGTCAGTAAGTGGGGTGGAATCCAGGAATCTGCTTTTAACAAGCTTTCCAGGTGAATCTGAGATGATCTTAGGAATCATTTACATTTTGTAGGTAAAGAGACAAGCCCAGAGAGGTTAAGTGGCTTCCCAGGAAGGTCAGTAGTTGACTCAGGCTTTCTCAGCGGGCTAACAGATGAGCTCTCTCCTAAGCTAGTACTGTTCCTAGTGTGGTCTGTGACTAGCAGCAGTGGCATTTTGGAACTTGCTAGAAATGCAAATTGGAGGGTCCCACACCAGACCTATGGATCAGAATCTGAGGTGGGCCCCCACTTTGTTTCAGTAGCCCTCCAGGAGGGTCTCAAATTTTGGCATGCATATGAGCCACTGACCAAGTCTCCTAACTTGAGTGGAAGGCTCTTCACCAGAAAGACCCTTAATAATTTATGTTACTAAAAGCTGCGACAACCCCTTCCTGAAACTTTGTTGTCGGGTGCAGATTGGAAACATGCAGTCCTGCCTACAGATTTGTTTTCCTAAGGCAGCAACCATAGGGCTAGTCCTAATTGGTCCACTGTCCTCATTTGCCAGCCTCTCAGTGCTGGACCAGGGAAGTTCCTAGCAAATTAGGACAGTCGGTCATGCTAACTAGCCTCAGGGTTAAACGAAAAACAGTTTTGGGGTTGGGGGGATGCAATAAGGGTGCCTGATCTCAAACCAGGCAAAGTGGGGACCAAAGGAGCCCCAAACTCTACCTGTGCAATGACCACTTGCATCTCTAATCCTGAATTGTACCCCACATCATTAAAATAAAGTAAAAAATTTTTCTTTAAAATGCAATTTTGACAAACTTTTATTGATTGCATTGAGTGGAAGAACTGAGGCACTAATCAAAAAGGCCATTTTCATCAGGCCTGTGGTAATGTGTGGTTGCTACCCACTTGGATATCCATCATCCTTTCTTTCATTTCCATGTGACACCTGGTAGTGCAGGAGCAGTTTCGGGAGGGGATGGGGCCATTCGGCACTACTTACCGTACACTACTGGATTGCGAGCCCCTTGGATGTGCGGCAGGGCTATCACATATTGTGTAAGCCAGAGAGACCTGTTCCATGGACTCAGGCCTGAGGTAGGGAGAGGTCTGAAAGAGTCAGCAATGATGTTTTTAGTAACACAGTCATTTCCATTTATGAGCTGAAGCTGTTTGGGCCTTTGCCGAATGTAGCTTTTCTTTCCCTCCTGCTCTGCTGATTGTTATTGGTGCCTATGGACAGAGAATAATGGCCCTGTTTTCTTAATGCGCTCACTTTTTTCTGGGCTTTTCAGAACATTTAAGGAGTAAGCAGGTATTTCTCATTCTCCCATTTTAGAAGTTGTAAGTTTTGCTTCTAGAGAAGGAGAAAACCAGACTCCCAGGGAGAAAAGGGCAATGGTATGGTGTGTCGAATTATATAATCCAAACTTTTAAAACTTCATGACTGATGTTTACACTGAACTTAGAGATCCTGGAGGTCTGTTTCTCACTCGTTAATAGGGCTGGAGGTGCTGTCCCAGGCCCTCGGAGACTGGCGTTCAAAGGTGTTGGGATCACGCTCCCATCAGGGCCTCCAGAATTTTGGGTCGGGCCCGCTGGGGGTGTGGGTATGTCTGGTATGCGATCCAATGCCGCATGAAAGATGCGAAGAATTGTACAGAAGTTAGATTAGAAAATACAGTTTATTTTAAAAGTAAATTAGAGAGAGAGAGAGAGGAGATTCGCCTCCCCAAGGTAGGGGAGGGGGCCAAAGCTTAATAAAACGTGGCCTGGCCATAGCTCAAAGAGCACATGGCCACACCATAGCCCAGCAAGGCAATGGCGGCAATGGTTTGGCAATGGCAAAATGGCTGCTTCATGGTTGTGTCCTTTTAACCATTTCCCTTGGATGGGGGAAGGTCATTAAGAGGATTGGGTGGTGGTCTGCCCCACGTCATTTCTAAGGGGCTGGTAAACACAGGTACTGACGCCAGGTGATGGACAGCAGGTAGATGGGTGGGTTAGTCACATGATTGCTGCCTTGGTGGTGGGCTAGATGGGAAACAAGGGGAGGACTTTTTCCTGCAAGAGACCTGTCAGACATTTGTAATCCACAGACTCCTTGACCCAAAGGTGGTCTATTGTCATTTCTATGACTCTACCTTTGTCTTGCATCTGATAGAGATTTGCTGAGGGGGTAGACTGCCTGCTTGGCCTGCAGTAGAATGTCTGAATGCTTCCTAAAACCTGCTTATTGGAATTTTACCTATCTATATCTAACCTGTGCTGGATTTAGAGCGTGTCATGGGTAAAGTGTAAGCAAAAATGGTTGTGCTGAGGCAAAAAGACCACCCTAAACTAAGTTTATTCTAGGTTTCTATAGGTACCTCCTTTCAAAAGGTGTGTGAGGTATTGGGCCTCCTGAAAAAGCCTTGAAGAAATAAGCCCAGAGAGCTTGGGATTCATGGGCAAGCCATTTTTAATGAGAATTTGGGTTTTCTTCTCTAGTCTCATTTGTAGAAATTTACTGCTGTCCCTTGCTTTTTTCCTTTTTTTTTTTTTTTTTTTTTTGAGTTGGAGTCTCTATCACCCAGGCTGGAGGGCAGTGGCACGCTTCTGGCCATCGTAGCCTTGACCTGCTGGGCTCAGGAGATCCTTCCACCTCAGCCTTCTAAGTAGCTGGAACTACAGGCACTCACCACCATGCCTGGCTAATTTTTTGATTATAGAGATGAGGTCTTGCCAAGTTGCCCAGGCTGGTCTCGAACCCACAGGCTCAGGCAATTCTCTCACCTCAACCTCCCAAAGTGTTGGGATTATAGGCGTGAGCCACTTTGTTCAGCCTTTTTCCTTGCTTTTTATAGGTTCTTGGTCACAATCATACTCACCTAAGTTGCTCTTTTTAACCCCCCAAATTGGGACCAAGGGCATAATCATGTCTTGACCACTAAAGGACTTTTTTTAAATGAGCTACCAGATACAAACATGAATATTCAGTCTGCTTATTACCAAAGAGGATAGGACTGATGTTAGTTTATGTCACAACAAAATGCCAATTGCAGCTAAGTACTTAATAGTACTTAGTTAGGGTTGTATTAGTGTTATCATCAAAAGGCTGGGTATGAGGGGCTTATGGAGGAAACGAGCTCACAGCTAAAGACAGCACGGACACTGACTTTGTATTGTTGACTTTGTGCGTGCTGTATTTTTTATACCTCAGTGGTTCTCAGACTTCAGTGTATATCAGCATTTCCTGGAGAGTTTGTTAAATACAGATTCTCTGGTTGAGTTGGTCTGGAGTGGGGCCTGAGAATGCACTTTTTTCTTTTCTTTGAGTTGGAGTCTCGCTCTGTCACCCAAACTAGAGGGCAGTGGCAGCTCACAGGTAGTGACATGCTCACAGTCACCGCAGCCTTGACTCACTGGACTCTGGCAATCCCTCCACCTCAGCTTTCCAAGTTGCTGGAACCATGGGCACATGCCACCACACCCGTTCATTTTTTGATTTATTGTAGAGATGAGGTCTCGCCAAGTTGCCCAGGCTGGTATCTAACCTATGGGTTCTGGCAGTCCTCTTGCCTCAGCCTCCCAAAGTGCTGGGATGACAGGCGTGAGCCACTCTGCTCAGCTCATTTTGAACCTTTTTAAGGAAGACACTGGTCCACTTATTAGGAAAACCGACACATTTTTGTTCAGTGCCTTAAGTCCTGGAGAGATGGGGCAGGTGGACGGGAAGCTGAGTAGGGAATGTAGGACTCATGGTTTTGCACTGTTTGTGTTTCCTTTTGCATCTGTGATGAGTAATAGCTGGAAACACTCAACACTTTTTTCTTCAAAAGTGGAAAGGAAGTAGTTGCTAACAGCTACCTTTTAAAACAAGAAAAACTCCTGAACTGTACACAGCACCCTTATCCCCTCCGCCCCTCATAGAATCCTCACCAGAGAAACTATTCACTGTCCTTAAAACTTCCTCAACATGTTATGAAGTTGGATATTTGGTAATGGGGTGGAAACACTGGAGTTGGCTATTAAGTGGCTTCAGAATGTTCCAAGGTTGTAAAGTCTTGCTAATGATTAGATTCCTGCCCTGCAGGAGTTGGATGAGTTTGAGTAGTAAACTGTCAGCTCTTTGAGGACAGGGATAGTGATTGAGGTTTTTTTTCCTCCTCCACTGCCTTCCTAGAGCCTGGCACATGGCCTGGATGTAGTAGCTGCTTAGTACACAGTTGATAAGTGAAGAATGGAAGTTCCTTCTGAAGGGAGGGGGTTGTGTAACTGTTGGCTTATGTAAGGCTAATTGAGTCTAACCTTGAGACTGAATTCCAGATAACTCTCTGAAGATGAGCCAAGGATCTGCCCCCGTCTGAGTATTGCGGGGAGTGGAGGAGCTGAGATGTGCCCAAGGATGCTGTCAGAGCACATCCTGATGCCGTGCCAGGCTGTTGCCCACCTCGAGCAATGGGATCTGTAGAGAGCTAGTGGCACGCATGGGACAGGTGTGATGGTGCAGAGGACGTGGGCACCGGTGTGGGGACAGGTGTAAATGCTGGAGAGGAATAGATGAGGTACACAGCACATAAGCAGGCCTGCAAATCCTGGAATCAGAAGGGGTCTGACAGCGATTGCAGCTTTGTTTCCCTTCTGCCCAGGTGAGGAAACAGAGAAGGTAGTGTCTTGCCAAGATTAAACACCCTGTTAGCAGTAGAGCCCAGATTAGAACCCCAGTCCTCTGGCTGCTCAGTTTTTTCTGCTACCTGTGTGGTTTTGAGTGCTCCTTGGAGCCTCCTAGGTATGACTTGTGTACTTTCTCCTTAGCTTTGGTCTGGAGGAGGGTCTTGTGGACAAATGAGATCTTGGATGGCTCTGCATCCTTACCTGGGCTTCACTGAAGGGACGGCCACCCCAACCACGGGCCCCACCTGTTGAGGTAACACCAGCATTGCTGGTCTCCCCGCACCTTGCGGCCTTTGCTCCCCTAGCTGCTCTGCTCCTTGATGCCGTGGCGCTGGCCCCTCACATAGAAAGAGGAGTTCTTTATTTCTGCTCAGACTCCTTAGCTCTTTGCCAGGTTCCCTCCAGGGCGGCGTGTGCTGAGGCTTCTGAGGCTGTCAGCTGACACATGCTGGCCCAGTGTGGACAAATGTCTGAATTGGGCACGATTTATGTAACTTTATTACATAAGCCGGATCCTCCCCAAGGCCTGTGTTACTCCTTAATTAGAAGCTGGCCGTCCCCCCGGGCTCTCTGAGGATGTGTGGGTGCCCTTTCCTGCAGTCAGCCTGCCTCATTGGTGCCTGGTTACCCAGAGGGGTCAGTGCCTGGGACCTAAGGATGACAGCACCATGACTTTCTAGCACATGGTTTTTCTAGTGATTAATTTTTGTTGTGTTTTGTGGAATATCAGTCAGCGATAGATTGGAATTTTAACAAATGGTCCTTTATCGTTTGAGGAGGTCTCAGCCATCCAAAGCCATACTCTGTATTTACTAATGTAATGGTTAACATGTATAAAGCATGTGGCCTGTGTCAGGCTTCGTGCTCGTTGCTTTAAACGTATTAATCCTTGTGAGATTAATACGTTTCACCCTCTGAGGGTATCACTTCAGTGTTCCAGTGTCCCTGTTTTTTTGTTTTTGTTTTTTTTTTTTTTGAGTTGGGGTCTCACTCTGTCGCCCAGACTGGAGTGCTGTGGCATGCTCCTGGCCACCGCAGCCTCTATCTGCTGGGCTCCTGCAATCCTTCTGCCTCAGCCTTCCAAGTAGCTGGAACTACAGGCATGCGCTACCATGCCTGGCTAAATTTATTTTTTATTTTTTTTATTGTAGAGACGAGGTCTCACTAAGTTCCCCGGGTGGATCTCAAACCCTCTGGCTCAGGCAATCCACTCGCCTCGGCCTCTCAAAGTGCTGGGATTACAGGCTGAGCCACTGAGCCCAGCCTCAGTGTCCCTGTTTCACAAATGAGGAACTTGGGCCTCCAAGAGGGTCCCAAACCCACCAAGAGTTGAACAGAGGGGAGACAGCAGGGCAGGGTAGAGACTAGGGCTGCTGCCTCGGAAGTAGTCTGTGCTGAGCCCTGTGTGGTTCTACGCAGAGAGCCCGTCATGGGGTCAGCAGGTTCATCCCCAGTGCTGAGTGTGGCCCGTCACTGGACCTCACGGATGGCGGCGTCTCTGCCTTTCTGGTTTCCTTCTCCTCTTCCTTCCACCTCCTTTTCTTCCCTCACCTCTCGGGTTTGTGCTCATGAGTACGTGCGGCAGTCAGAAGACTGTCTCTGTCACAGCAATTGCTGTTCCTTCTAGCTGAAAGCGTTTTTTGTTTTTTTTTTTTTAATTTAAGGTTATTGTTCACAAATAATGGTAATGCCTTTCACCTAAGCACTGAGATTTTAGGGAAAATAATCCCCTGTGGAAATGGACCCTGCGGCGGCAAGTGCCCATTTATAAAAGATAGCGGTGGGCATACTTTCCTTCCCCTCTTCTGAGGCCAAAACTGCATCCTCTTCTCTATCAGGATGTGAGGGACTGTGGGAGAAAGGGGAAAAGGCCCACTAGAAGTCTGACCCCTGGAACTTTGAACCACAGTTGAGATGTGGTCTTCCTTCCTTCCTTCCTTCCTTCCTTCCTTCCTTCCTTCCTTCCTTCCTTCCTTTAGGCAGCTGTGATTAGATTTTCTGTGCATTCTTTACATTCTGCATAGTATAAATTCAGCCTTGTTATAACAATCTGACATTTTAAAAAAGAAAATCAAATTTTACCTTTTTTTTTTTTTAAAGAAAAACATTTTCTGGCCTGTGCCTCAGTTTATCCATCTCTAAAATGATGATAATGCCATCTGCCCAATGCCACTCCTGATTATTTCATAGGGCCAGCATCAAGCCACATGCAATAATAATCTGGCACACACGTGTTTCAAACAGAAGAGGCAAAGGAAGTCACACTCGGGTGGGAAATGGATTTTTAATGCTGTTAAGTGGGGCTGTGAGATGGAAGTTTAATCTTTTGAATCTGATCCCGTTTGCTCAGTCTAAGGACTTAACTTGGGGAATCGATAAAGTGAGTTAATTGCGTGTTCTCTTTTCCAGTTGGTGTAGCGGCTCTTCAGGCTTTGGACAAAAGCGAAACTTCCATGTACTTTAAGCTAAAATAGCATTTGAAATGCCTGGGCGATAAGAACAGCCTAAGTCACTCTAGGTGAGAATAAAGTCAAAGCCAAAAAGGGGAGTGGATACATGGGGCTTTTAAGAGGCGCTCCCTGATGGGATCTGCCCTGGGAAGAGACCCCTGCACTAACTTCAGCCTTTAAGGGCTCCGCAGTACCTATCTTTGGGTAGTGGATGCTTTTTGGGCATGCTTTAATGTACAAAAATGAATTGCAATTCCTTACCTGAGCCTGGTAATTACAAGGCCATGCTTGATGTTCAGGCATAAAGGAGAGGGAGTAGCAGCTCTCTGACTTGAATTATTAAAAACCAAATCAGCATTTTAGGCCCAGAGAGGAGACTGTTCTCTGGTGTTTTACTTTTCCTCATCTCTAACACAGATGAAAAAAATGTAGTGATCTGCCTCCAAATTATGGTGAGCCCTGCGGTTTGGTTGGCAAAAATGATCACGGCAGCATTCACAGGGAGAAAAGATAAGGCTTTTGGTTTTATGTCAGAGCACCCCTTGAGATTGCTTTAGGGATGGTCAGCTCCCCGAGGGCAGGGATTTTTATCTGTTTTGTTTACTGTTCTGTGCCCAGTACTTAGAAAATTGCTGACCACAGAGGCGCTGAGCAGATTTTTTTTGGAGAGAGTAGATGGGAAACTATGGAAAGTGCCTCGCCGGGCTCGGTGGCTCAGCCTGTAATCCCGCGCTTTGGGAGGCTGAGGTGAGTGGATTGCCTGAGCCCGCGGGTTCGAGACCCGCCTGGGCAGGCGAGACCTCATCTCTACAATAAATCAAAAAATTAGCCGGGCGTGGT
>CAUYQG010265418.1:0-14299 GCA_963574415.1 Tarsius wallacei
GCCTGTAATTTCAGCTACTTGGAAGGCTGAGGCGGAAGGATCGCTGGAGCCCAGCAGGTCGAGGCTGCGGTGGCCGGGATCGCCACTGCACTCCAGTCTGGGCGACAGAGTGAGACTCCAACTCAAAAAAAAAAAAAGAAAAAGAAAAAGAAATGATCTTCTGCCATGTCCAAGCCCGTTTAATTGTCTCTTCACCAGGTATACTAGGAGAACATTTGTTGCTTAAGCAGCTATTCTTCTTGACTTCTGAGATTTCATCCTTTTTCCTTGGGACTTCAAACACCTACCCCATCTGCCTAATTCCCTTGTTTGAATTTCTGGGGCTTTCCATGTGCATTGGTATTTCTTCTTTGACTTTGCTCATTTGTTTTTTCTTCTTTGAGCTCCATTATCAAGAAGGTTATTTTTGCCTTCCCTGTAACCTCATTAATGCAGGATGGTGAAAGATAAGGAGAGAACAGATATCAACACAGGGTAGCCCACCAGGACTCTTCTCCCTTCATCCTCTCTTTTCTCGGTTTCCATCATGAGGATCTCATCTATTTTTCAAGGAAACCCGTGAATACAATATGGGCAGAATATTATAATTTTGTATTAGTTACACCAATATTATCCTGTTTAGCTGGGATAAAGTTAGATATAATACAGGACCATTTATGAGACTTCTCTGCCAGTAGTTAGGAGCAGAGCAGAGGTGCTATATTACATATACCCAGTGTCTGTTATTCTGAAAGATTACGAACTTACTGGTAATATTAATTATCTTGATTCTTCCACTAGTGAAAATTTACCATTACTGACATCATTTAAGATAGCAAAACATTAATCTGTAATACTTTATTCCTAGTTTTTGAATGCCTCTAAAATGTCCACTGAATTCCAGAGTGGAGAGAGGTAAACAGGCTGTTCCTAGTGCATCGGTGGGACTGAATGATCCACTCCCTGACAGTATGTGTGCTTTTCTTTTCACTGAGGCACCTGTGGGGCAGTAGGCATTTGCTACCTCAGGGCTGCATCTCCACTGTGATGCCTTAGCTAACTTTATTAACTAAATTGCATAAGAACATTATATTTCCAGGTAATTCTCTCTATTACTGTCTTTATATCAAGGCACAATATTGTGCATTTTCAGTTGGAATCATTAACTGAAAAGATTAAGAAAAGCCAAATGGAAATCTTGTAGTTGTTGTCAGTCTTGTGTACACTTAGACACTACCAGCCCTACTCCCACACCATAAAATCAAATACAATTATTTCTTAGATTAAAAGAGATATAGTGAAGATGAGCTTGATAACAATGTTATGTATAGCATTTACTTGTATCAGAGTGTGTTGACATTCTTTGACCAAATTATAAGCTCTCTTATAAAATATTAAAATGACACATCTTGGAAAATATACTGATATTGAACTATCAAAACACAAGTACCCCACTAATAAGATATAAAATATTACTGCTAGGCATAAGATAATGAACTGTAGCTTGCCAAAACTAGCAACTTATCTACATAAGAGAAACAATCAATGTGTAATTTTGGGGGCATCCTTGTTTATCCATATTCTATCACATCAAATTTTTACATCTTGATATATTTGATTATACTGCTTAGAGACAGGTATTTTGACATGATATACCTTCCTGAGTCAAAAGATCTGTGCTAATACTGGGTACTATATTTTAAATACTTTACAAATGTAATGTCAGTGTGTTTCTTAAATTTATGTTATCTACTGAGTAGTGCTATAGGAAATCTATTTGAACTAAGAAAATATCTATAGCTTTAACTATTCTAAAAATGAGAAATTTCTATGGTCAACATTTATTGAAAATTGTCCAATAAAAAGAAAAAAAGGCCATATGTCATAGAAAATTAAGTTCTCCTTTTTTGTTTCTCTTGATAAATAGTCTACCTATATTTAGAAAATACAAGCTTCTGTTCTTTCTACAATGGGGAACAATTTTAAAGCTTGCACAATTGAGAAATGGTTCTTATGTAATCCTCAGTATTGTATGTGTTATCTATCTCAATGTTTGGTGATAATAAATATTTCTTTGATGATCATTTATTTCAAATTTATTTTAAATTAGCAAAGTCACTTTCCCAGAGCATGGGTTTTGTTTGTTTGTGTTTGTTTACAGGAAGAAACACCAAACCTATTCATGACTGACTTTTACGGTTCCTTATGCAAAAATCTACCTTTTGATCATTTATTTATGGTATAGTGTTGTTTTACAAGACATAATTGCAGAATGAAATATTTAAATATTCTCTGATGGGCAGATCTTCATTAAAGAAAAATAAATTTACATTAAAAAGAATAAATGCTAGGGAATACTAATACTTTAATCAGTATTAGTTCACAAGAATTCTCAATAAATTCCGTTTTGCTTTGCCACACATAAAAAAGAATTCTAATAACCAACTCAATTAGAAAGCTCATTTATATTAGTTGTTGCTCATTTTAATATTTAATTATGTGGTGACTTTGTTACCATGGGTAGGGCATCATTTTTCTCCTCAGGAATTTTCTTTTCTCCTCTCATTTTCATAATGAAACAAAAACCAAACAAAAAAACAAAGTGCACCTCTATTTCTAAAGCCACTCCCCAACATCCAGGTTCCCCACATGCATTAACTGGCATTTTTAAATACCTACTGCTAACTTGGTGGATTCAACCTCTCAAGGCTATTTACAACCTGCTTTCTATCTTTCAGTGTTCTGTCTGCTAATGAGTGAACTTCTCGGTAATAAAAGCAATTATTTACAAGACAAAAATAACATCTTTAAGGTGGCATGTGATTTTGCACTATTTTCAGATGAGGTAAGTATGACATATTAATTAGAGGTATTTCGAATCTTAGGACAGTTTTGCAATAACATTTTGCAGGTGCATTCTAAGGGTCTTTGAAGACCACACACCTATGTTAAAGGACTTTCCCTCCCAGTGTTTTTTATTTTATTTTATTTTTAACAAAAGGATCTGAAAAGGTAACCTACCTTTATGTGACAGGCGTAATCGGGGGTGGGGGACATCAGCTGTGTGACCTCCTATCCAAAGCTCCAGTAAGTAACCCCACAGGACCAAGGTGATAATGTGTCCGGCGGCGGATGCCATGCTGCCGAGCTCCCGGTGCGAGCCCCGGCTCCTCACTTTCAGGAGGGCTTGAGTTTTACTTAGGACTTCCCTCCAGGGGCAGCGTGCGAGAGGCTTTGTCAGCAATCGAGCGCGCTGTCATCAGAAAGCACTGTTCCAAAGTGCCATTTGTCAGGCTGTATTTGGCCGTGTGAAACCTTTCTTTCCTCAGGACAGTTGTTTATAAGCCGGGAGCAAGAGGGCATTCCAAAGAGGGAGTCTTCACAGCCATGTCCTGTCCAGAGCTCGCTCCAGTCCCCGCGCCGGTAGGTTCGGGAAGAAGCTGTCTGTTTCAGTCACTTAGGCAGAGCGCTTCATTCAGAAAAACCCCAGCACACGCACCGCCTTCGCCCGTGGAGCTCTTCTCTCCTGGCTTCTTGAAGCCTCTCAGAAGTCAGCCTCTTGCACCGACTTGCCAAACTGCTAGCCCTAATTCACCTTTCACCTTGCTAATTTAAAACAAGAAGTGCCATTCCCTCTAGCAGTCGCTGAATTCACTCAGCAGGGATGCCGTCTGTCAGTGCGCTGTGTTTACAGGAAAGTTCAGGCAGGGTTGAGCAGTCCTTGCTGTTTCTAGGAAGTGTTTCTGGTCCACGTGCCCCGCTCGCAGCCTCCCTCCCACTTATAACCCGCCCTACGATACCCAGCGGGAGGAGAGAAGTCCGCATGTTCACTGGGGAGCCCGGGAACCCGGAGGGGGGTGGGCTATAACAGGCTGATTATTTAAGAATATGTTAACAGACAAGGATGTGGCATCAGGACGGGTTTTTAAATGCTCACTCACCACGATTAATCCTTGAATAAATGCAAAACCACTTTCAAAATAATCTATTTCTAAACACCGAATACCCAAATTGATTTTTTCCCACTGTTTCCATCTAGATTTTCCCCCCACAATTAAGACGTTTTGTATTGCTTATATCTCGAAAATGTTATTTTTAACCCCTTTAAAGGAACTGTTTCAAGAGTCTAAAAAAATTGTCAAAAGAATATCAATTGTTTCATAGATTTCTCAGAACAAGCAAATTATTTGCTTAAGTCAATTCTTCAAATCAAATTAAAAGCAAATCATTTTTTTCCTAAAGCAAGTCATAAATTCCACTTCAAATTTAAGGATAATTAAATGTCGAAGTGATTTTCTCTTAGGTAACTATGGTAAAGTAGACATTCACTACCCAGGGAATCCATGTAAAGCAGGTAGTAGAAAACTTGGGATGTGAAATATCTTAGAATTCAGCTGCTATGCACTTTCAGAGTTTATTTTCCAAGACACTATGTTTGTGTAAATAAGCTTAACACAATGGGTCAACTTTACAATCTACTTGCAATCAATCTCAAAAACTAAACCAAACACTCTAGAGCTGTGGACATGGAAATGAATGGTATTATTTTAAGATACCAATAAACTGAATAGATATTTGATTTGATAGTGGAGAGTTAAATGGAAAACAACTGATCTCAGCTATGACAACTTTTTTTATTCTGTATTTTAAATGGTAACAACTAAGGACACTCTTTGAGAATCATGTTTTTTAAATCACATAATTATAGCAAGATACTCTGATATTTTGCATTATATAGAAGCAAATGGACAGCCAGGCACTCTCTACCCATTTTACTAAGCAACACAAGCAGAGTATATTTAGCAAAATGTAAATGTCACTGGATACTATAAATAATTATATTTCCAAGGTCTACAAAAGATAACAAACTCTAAACATTATTTAACAGTAAAGTAACATGAAATATTTGGAGACTTTTAACCCGGGGTGGTCTCTGTAGCCGCTTGCATATTTTAAAAGCCAGTTCGATGAGCTACAGACCTAAAGGTTGCTCTAAATGTGATATACTGTACCTTCAAAATCCTCTTTTGCTTTCTTCCAAAATTGAATTACAACATAGAGAACAGTTTTTATATGTGTTATCTAATAGTAGGATTCTGGGAAAAGTAAATGTGGTGCTCATAACTTTTATTACAAATACTTGGCTACTCTCATGCAACTGAAATGTTCCTTAAGATTGCCCTGTGCCTGTTCAAACTCTACTATGGAATTGGGGCAATGTCAGACATTACAGCTATTTCATTAGTACACAAAATACACACCACTAAATGTCAATGGGAGAATAAATGTTATGAACACCAAGATTTGTCTTCAGTTTTACATGTCATCCTTCAGAAAAAGTGAGGGCAATTTTGAAGTATATGCCAGAATAATGGATTCTTTGTGTTCCTCAAAATGTGCTTTGGCTTATTTATGTCATCAATGTCTTTGATTATTTCCTTTAATCCTCTTCATTCCCTTCTACCTTTCTCTTCATTCTATAGAAAACATAGGTGATGCCACAAAATGACTACCAAGAGAACTAAACATACAGAATTATCCATAGCCACAGGTCTCCCCTGTGGCTTCAGCCACTAGCATTGGAATAGAGAGTCTTTGGGACTAAAGTCATCGTTCACATCATCAAACTAATCAAAAAATGATCTTTAGGAGCAGGATCATCATATGGTTTATTAACCAAGCAAAGTATTTTTTGAGAGTAAAGAGACATATTAATAATTATATACAAACCAAGAATATTGTAGACAAATCAAAACATTAAAATCATAGTACTTGACATAAAATTTTAGATATCCCTAGGAAACAGAAATGAAAAAAAAAATTTTTTAACCTGACATCACCAGCAGTGAGTGAAGAGCTTTAGTGGACTGAAGAGTTCTGGAAGTAGTAACATATCTGATTATTGTGTGACATTATTGCATTTGATTTGAGAGGAGCCAAGCTACAAGTTTGAACATCAGACAACATAAAAAACCAGATGAAAAGAGAAATGTCAATTCTGAAGGGATTGCTTGCCAGGTCAAGCATTTTCCCAAAATCTCCCATTGTTGCTTATCTTACACCACTGTATGAAAAGTAATCTCAATCTAGTAGTTAGGTCCATGGAGGAAAATTGGGTACTCATCAGGAGTTCCAGGCTCCCCATAGTGGATTCTGTCACTGGTTCCACAATTTGAAATCAGAACAACAGAACCCTAGAACAATCCTTCCAGTGGGTAGTCCCAGAATATCTGCTGCTGAATCACATGGATTATTTTTAAAAGAATAAATGTCTGTGCCCCACCCCATGTTCCCAGTTTGCTTGAAATTTTACATGCTAAAATTTGAATTTTACAGATGTTCCTTTAGGACAGCCAGAATTACCCAAACATTAGACATCTGTTTGCCATGAACACCAATTATATTATATACATAGTATTTGCAATTAAAATTTAACTTAAATTTATATAAAATGAAACCATTATCTCATAGTCTTGATGTGCTACTTATATTTTTCAAATACATGTAAACCAAACAAAAATTGCCAAAGTTTATTTCTGCAACATTTAATTATCTTGCATACCATAGGAGACAGTACTTGCCAATATATCAATATTCCTCCCTGGGCATATGGAAAGCCATATTTCCAAGCCTTTTGGCAGTGAAACTCTTTGGCTAATTCTGACCAAAGAAATATGAATGGGTTGAAGCAGGGAAATATTCCTAATAAATTGCTCTATTTCAAGTCTTTTCTGTAGCAAAGGAGAAAGGCTTAAGTTGAAGTGGTAAAAACACAAGATTGAAGCATCTTGGATTATTGAATCACCTCACTGAGGACAGTTGCCCTGGAAAATTACTCAGACCAACAACAGACTTTATATGAGTAGGAACTGAACACATTATGTTAAGCAACTTACCTTATTCATTACCACACAGCAAAGCATAGTGTCTCCTGACTAAATGCACATGCTTTACCTACTGTGCTTTGGAAAACATGCTTCTAGACAAACCTACAGCATCAGCAAGTTACTGATACTGTATCTCTTCCTATTTGTCAGTAAAACTTACTTCAGCAGAAGTTGTGAACACAGACAGGGAGAGATGTAGATACCTGAGGGCCAAGTAACAGGTAAAGTCTTTCTCCGTGTCACTTTTAGAATAAGATGAAATATGTCCTAGCTTTTCCAATTGAACATTTACACAAAAATAATGTAATATACATCGTTTATAAATGAACAGCATGGTACTTTATCTCAAGAACATTCTGACCAAACCATTAATAAACCAAAGATTCCCAATGCAATAATGATGATTTTTTTTTTAAAGAACTGAAGATAAGATTTTCTGTGGCAATAGTGGCATGTCATCTTCACTAATCCCTCTTCTACTCCTATTATCCCTGCTATTCCAATGGGCTCCAGTTTAGAGCACTCAAATGTCCCACTGATATGATTTGCTGTTGCCAGTGTTGCCACCAAAACTGGTGCTGGAGTTTTACTGACCAAGACTGCTGATGCTTCTATTGATCACTTAATTTAGATGCCTTATGTCACAAAATTTGTCAGAGTTTAGATTGACTGTTTTGCATATTCAGTGACTCAAGAAAATGAGAACAAATAGATGACTAAATTATTCCTCATTTATTTGCTACTGAAGACAGTCCCAGAAAATGGCATTTCATCTGTGAGTACCATCCAAGATCAAATCCATTCACCTGACTGAAACAGGTTTGACTGATGTCATCCTGATGTCATCATTAAATGACTAACAACTCAATAAATTGGCATCACATTTTTTTTTCATTTTGACCAACTATTCTAAAAAACAAGAAAGACTCATGAAATTTGAGCAAAATTACTCAATTTATAATATTTCCAAATTATTTTTTTCTGATTAGTGCTAGGTTTGACTGGGCTCGGTAGCTCAGCCTGTAATCTCAGCCCTTTGGGAGGCCGAGGTGAGTGGATTGCCTGAGCCCGCGGGTTCGAGACCCGCCCGGGCAACTTGGTGAGCCCTCATCTCTACAATAAATCAAAAATTAGCGGGCGTGGTAGCGCAGGCCTGTAGTTCCAGCTACTTGGAAGGCTGAGGCAGAAGGATCACCGGAACCCAGCAGGTCGAGGCTGCGGTGGCCGGGAGAGTGCCACTGCACTCCAGTCGGGGTGACGGAGTGAGACTCCAACTCAAAAAAAAAAAAAAATGCAAGATTTATTCTCACTTTCTTTTAGGTCCTTGGTAACAAAGGGAATCAGAAGTAGCAGTTCTAATCAAAGGGCAAAAATAATTCTTATGTCTTTTTTATGGGAAAATGAAATTATTGGTGATGCCATTAATTCTGAAAAGTCTTTAATTTGTGGGTCCGGGAAAGTTTCCCTATGCTCTTCCTTATGTTTTATAGAGAATTCTTTAAAAAGGCAGAATTCAAATCAATTGCTTTAAAAAAGGAACAGAAACTTCCATAATACAAGGGCAGCCCCCCCCCCCCCCCACACACACACAAATGGAATTATCTTTTGGAGGGCGGGTTTCCTGTAGTATAGGCTTCTCCCACTAGGTAAGTGCTCTAGGAACCGATCAACATCAGTGTGCCAGCTAGCGTTGAGCGGCTGCGTTCAGCTTTAGTGAATTTAATTTTTGTGGCAAACAGGTGACTGGTTCTTCTATCATGACAACACCCTGCCGACATCGCACTGTGTTCACAGTTTTTGAACAAAAACAGTGTCACCACCCCCCATGCCCCACCCTCTCTATTCACCTGATCTCACCCCAATCGACGTTTCATTTCTTGTTTCCCTGGATAAAAAAAGTCCTCAATGCAAAACAGTTTGCCGATGTGGAAGAGGTGAAACAAATAAACACAATATGGCATTAGCAACTAAAAGACATCAAAATTGACCTGAAAAACTTTTGAGCAGTGGAAAAAGCATCTGGATAGGTGTATTGCATCAAATGGAGAGTACTTTGAAGGTGACTGAAATTTAAAGATAAATAGATACTGGGTTTTTTTGGATCCCTCCACCTATAATTTATTACTTTCTATGACTATTGTAATACATATTTTGAGTTATTGGTGGCACCAGTGGTGAATTGGTTGTAATATGTTACTGTTAATAGTACCGTCAATACCTAGCACTGCACCCCAAATCAATTCCACTTTAAAAGGAATAAAAATGATTATTAATGTTAATTTGTTGTTTTTCATATGCTAAGAACCATGCAAGATATACTAAGATAAAATCAAATTAAACCCAAAATACAGATTTATGCACTATATTTACCATTTACACACACACACACAAATAAGACATAGATATTAGTAACTTAGTTAATTAGTTAGTATTAGTCAACACTTTAGCAACTTGCTGAGGTGAAATACCAGTAAGCAGCACAATTGCCATTTTAAACCCAGACATCAGAGTCTCTGTTTTAACCATTATAATTGTCTTGTCAGAAAATATTATTTCGATAAGACTTCATGATAGTTCTTCCAAATACTGTACTAGCAAGAGCCTATATTTAATAAATGTTAACAATGAACTATATACAGTTTTAAAATAAAAACCTTTCAAAGCAGTTGGTGCTTTAGTCAACATTCAGTGTCTGTATTTGAACTCACCAGATTCCTACATCTCAGGGTGGTGAAACACACTCTATGCTAATTCAGGTTATAGAGTGACCAGCTGCACACATTTTAGTGATTTGGTTAGTTGACTAAATACTGGCCCTGTTGGCTGATTTTGACTAGTGTCTCCTTAGTTTGGCAATCAGGAACAATAGTGGAACTAAATACATTAGACAAAATTATTAAAGAATACATTGCTATGGGAACTAAGAAAATAAATATTTTAAGAAAAATTGTCAGGTAATAATGGTCATTCTTATTTCTAGAAATATATATACACATTAAATAAATATATAAAAATAAATACACACAAGACATATATTTCTAGTTATGGTTACAAAAGAAGAAAGAAGCTTCCAAGAAAGGATTTAAGGGTAATAAATCACTTATAAATAGTTTATATTATTTTATCCAAAAGATTCTAACATTTTTAAACAATGTTACCACTAATGTCTCTAAGCTAAAGACAATGTTTTATGCTTTGTCCACTTAAGAAATGGACTCAGGATGAGACTAATAATACATACTATTAACTGCAGTAAAAAAAAAAAATCCATCTCTGGTTTCTTTAATCTCATTCTAAACTTTAAAAAACCCATTGTTTTATTCCTGGCAATTAGTAATTAAATTTTTTCAAGGTTGGTTTCTGAATTGTTCTTCTTTAAAAAAAATTGAAAAAGGAAAAGGGGGAGGAAGTGAAGCAAGGAGGGGATGGAGAAAGGAAGGTAAGTGATAATTCAATGTAATTAAAAAATTTTTTTTTCTCCTTTTTATTTCAGGTGTTGAGTCCGCCTTCATTTTCTCAACAATTTTTATCATTTTTTAAACCCTTGCTAAAGTAAAACCCAAAGCAATTGAAATGATTCAGTCAATCAATCTTCATTGAGTGTGTATTATTTGCAGGGCAATTTATATAAGCGTAAGTTGGTTAGAGACCAAAAATTAGTTTCTTTTTATTAATTATTTGGAACACATAGTTAGTTGTTCACTTTGGCTTAATAGAGAATGAATGGTCAATGTATCAGCATAAAGTGAAGAAAACAATTGTGTACCATTATGAAAAAAAGAGGGAAGATTTTAACAAAGCTAGTGCTATTATCCATTATTCAGTTGGCAAGAAACTAAGCAAAATGGCCAAATATTTTGTAATGTTTTATATTTTCAATTGTCATACAATTGGCAAATAGATATAAAATATTACATATCACATAAAGCTGACATCAATTCAATGACTATACCTGTTTCACATTAAAATAAATAGAAGAAAACACTAACTTTAAGTTGTAAAGAATCTGACAGAAAAATCAGAATATTCAAAATAAATTATATCTTGGCTTTGAAAGTGAATTTTAGAGTTCAAAGAAATCACGATGACCAAAGAGAAAACCTGGCAGAAGTCCTATGAATCCTCTTCCCCCCAAGGACTTCCTTTCCAAAAAAACCATCCCTGGAAGACAGAAAAAAATACATGAAAAAAATAATGTGATGTGGAACCTATTGGTGAGATCTCAAAGATGAAACAAGCAATCTAAATTTATTAATTTTTGTCACTTTTAGTCATTTTTACTATCATTTCCACAAATGATTTGGCAAAATTATTATAGTATGTGTGCCAGATTTTACATAAGGCAGGATCTCAGGTATTGCTTTTATATATGAATCTGTTATTTTATTCTTGGTATATTTTTTATGGGCAATGTGAGTGGTTATTTTGCATTACCAGGTAATTTGGGTGTGTTATGTCCCAGTACATAACACTAGCACCATGTGGAGGACAGCACTGGTACTACATGTTTTCAGTTGTCAAGGAAACTACAGTGACAAGCCTATTTGATCACAATTTGTTTCCTGATACAAAATGAAGAATATGCTTTATCAAGTGATAATGTGACATTTTCTGTTCTGAACATAGCCACTTTTCATGTTTATAGAATGGGTCTTGCTAGTTAAAGAGGAAAGGATTTAAATGTTCTTTGCAGAACATTTAATATTTCAGAACATTAAGATTTCTTTTCAGGAAATACTGCTTAACTAATGGCTTAGAATTTTTAAAAGGTGACCATAAATATGCAGAAAAAAAGGTGGTAAATAGAAATATACATCTTGTGAAAATGTGTTGATTGCAATTTAGCAAACTGAGTTGAAAATGTGATAGTTTGAACAACTCTAAATTTAATCAGCCCTAATTTATGATTATTGTACTTCATACTTAAATCTTGTCTATATTATTACTACTGCTATAAGACAATGATGTAATTGCTGTATGTCCTCCTTATATAATCACATTTATAATAGAAAATAAATAATGCAAAAATATGGACAAAACTATAAACTGCTCTAAAACCAATATCATTTCACTTGCTTGCCAAAAGATAAAAACAAAATATAACAATGTCTTCCACTAGAGATCTAAACAAAAAGAATATTTCCAACCTAAAACTTTATTTTGTATTATGTAGGGCTAAGAAATTAGCATGTTTCCAAAGATAAATGAGTATATGTGTGTAGAACTATGACTAAAATTAGTTGCAGGAAAATTTCAGTGCGTTGTTTAATGATCTGTAGGTGGGTCACTTATCATTGTTATGAAAATGTATAAAAATGGAACTTCAGTAAAAATTGTACTAAATGAAATTTTCATTGCTAATCAAGAAAAGTTTATTAGTGCATTATATGTATACAATAAGCTTGGTAAGAGTTATACAGGACAAAATTGCAAGAAACAACATGTTTTTTAAATAAAGGTGAAAATCAAGTCAGAGATTTCTTGAGTGATAAAAGTTTTAAAATTAAAGAGTCTGCTTTGCTAATTTATTTTCTTTCTTTCTTTTTTTTTTTTTTTCGTTGAAGTCTCACTCTTTTGCCCAGGCTGGAGTGCAGTGGCACACTCACTGCCACCGCATCCTCGACCTGGTGGGCTTAGATGATCCTTTCACCTCAACCTTTCGAGTAGCCATTACACCTGACTAATTTTTTAATTTATTGTAGAAATGAAGTCTCACCTTGTTGCCCAGACTGGTCTCGAACCCATGAGCTCAGACAATCCTCTCGCCTTCTCCTCCCAAAGTGCTGGGATTACAAGCGTGAGCCACCATGCCGGCTACTAATTATTTTCAACAAAGTAGGCTATATAACATTAATGACATGGCATATTATCTACTTATATCTAGCTGATAAAAAATTATGCAAATTTGTTTAAATGTCCACAGATCTGTTTCCTATAGTTTTTAAACTATGACAATATTAACATTGATATCTGGTTATAAATAATTCAAATACAAATTTTCCTCATTCTGTATGAGACAAGGTAGTTACATATTTCTCCTAGAATTGTTCATTTTTCCCACTATCCACTATGCAATTACTTGAATTATTTTTTGTCTACAGGATCAAATGATTCTTCTTTATTGGGTAATCACACAACCACATATAAAAATGTATCGGTTACCATTATAAAATAAATTTCCCCCAATCTCACTTATCCTTCAGCTGAAGATCCATTTCTAGGTTGCAATTTATAGTTAATTTCCTCAAAATATTGTTTACACTCTGTCTTCATTTGTCCACCTGTCATTTTCTCCTGAATCCACTCTATTAGTGAGAATTTTGTTTAATTTCAGGTGGTAGAAACAACAGTGATTTAAATATGATAAATTTGACTCCTTCTTGTAAACACAATCCAGAGGCAAGTCTAACGTTGTTGCGGCAGAGTAATGATCATTACTGACATGAGCACTTTCTATCTTGCAAGTCATCAATGCTCAATAGGTCATGTTCAACTCACAGCCCCAAACTCTAGCCATCACATCCTCTTTGAAGGCAGCAATATTTAGGAATTAATAGAAAAGCATATTGCTACAGTTTGAATGCTCCTCTTCAAAATTCATTCTAAAATTTAATTGCTACTGTGATAGTATTAAGAGGTGGCTAGGATCAGAGCGCTGTGCTCTAATGAATGGATTAATGCTATTATCTTGGGAGTGGGCTCCTGATAAAAAGATGAGTTTCTCTTCCTTTTCTCTCTCAGTCTTGTTGCCAAGTATACAGCTTCCTCACCATATGATGCCTTCCCCCTATGCTATGAGGCAGCAAGAAAGTCCTCACCAGATGTGACCTCTCAACCTTGGACTTCCCTGCCTCCATAACTGTAAGTCAAATAAACTATTATTGATAAATTATCCAATCTTTGGTGTTCTGTTATGACAGCAGAAAATGAACTAAGGTAGTCATGTCTTCTGCTTTTAAGGACACTTTGTAGAATGCCCTATGTTCCTGACTTCTTAATTTTTGAGTGCCACGGGATTTAGACCGACAACCTCATCTGTTCCCCATCTATATTCGGCCAATATAGTGGATTTACAATGTATCAACTTTGCTAAACTGAACTACTTTTCCCAGAATTCCCTTTCTTATCTATTTCCTGTTTGGCTGAGTCAAAAAGGAGATTCTTGGGAGATTGGAAGGATGGAAGGGGAACAACAGTCATTCTGAAACACACACAAGTTTGCTTATTTGTTTCAGGGCAACCTTCAGATCCGCACCTACTCTACCTTTCTTTTTATTTTTATTTTTATTTTTTATTTTATTTTATTCATTCTTTCTTTTCCTTTTTAGCAAATACTTATTATACATTGAGATGAGTAAACGCCTAAGATTTTTAATGCTAACGTCACCTAAACAAGGAGTATACATTTAGCCCAAATAAATATAATTTTTCCA
>CAUYQG010265420.1:0-11262 GCA_963574415.1 Tarsius wallacei
TTTTAATGTATGTATGAGGCCGGGCTTGGTGGCTCAGCCTGTAATCCCGCGCTTTGGGAGGCCGAGGTGAGTGGATTGCCTGAGCCCGCGGGTTCGAGACCCACCTGGGCAACTTGGCGAGACCTCATCTCTACAATAAAATAAAAAATTAGCCGGGTGTGGTAGCGTGCACCTGTCATTCCAGCTACTTGGAAGGCTGAAGCGGAAGGATCGCCGGAGCCCAGTAGGTCGAGGCTGCGGTGGCAGGGAGCGGCCATTGCACTCCAATCTGGGCGACTGAGTGAGACTCCAACTCAAAAAAAAAAAATGTATGTTCTTATTTATATTTTTTGTGGAGATGAGATCTTGATATATTGTCCAGGTTGGTGTCCAACTCCTGGCCTCGAGCAATCCTCCCACCTCAGCCTCCCAAAGTGCTGGGATCACAGGCATGAGCCACCACACCTGGCCAGGAATCAATAATTTAATACATATTGTCCCACACCTGGTGCAGAGTAAGCCCTGCCATTCACAGATCAGAACGAGGCCTCCAGTGGGCTAACTTGGCAGGTCCCCATCTGCCCACTGAGTGAAGAGGTCTCTTTGTCACCTGCCTGTTAGCCCCATGCCCAAAATGTGAGTAGGATGAGAAATGGATGCTGGAGCCTTGGCTTCCTGGGTCGCCTCTGCTCTGCACAGGCCATGCAGAAAGGGCCAGTGCCATGCCCAGAGAGGGAGGAAGTCTCATGCCCCTTGCTGGGTTTGTACACCGTTCTTCGGGAATGCTCATGGGGTGGCAGGGAGACCCAGGAACAGCACACACAGGAGACACTCAGACGTGTGATCACACCAGGGTGGAGTGGAGGCTAGTGGCCTGGGTCAAGCCCCTGACACGTGGGTCACATAAGCAGGGGCATAGTGTCCAGGATGAGGGAGGTGTCAGCCTGCTGTGCTCCACGCTGGGCGGCACCCCCTGGAGAGCTGGGCTCAGTGGTGCCCGTCTTCAAGAGATGCAGGTGAGCAGGTAGGCTGTTCTCTAAAGTCCAGGAGACACTGGCCTTGGCAAGGAGAGGGCTCATCAGGGAGCAGGAAGTTGCCCTCAGCCGTCTGGAGGGCTGTCTACGCAGGGGGCTAGACTGGCTCTGGAGAGCCTGAGGGGAGACCTGTATAAATGGTAAGTAGTAGCTCTGAGGAAAGGGGTATTTTTACTCCTCACAAAATTTTTTTTTTTTAAGAATCTACGTGGGCCAGTGCGGTGGCTCATGTTAGTAATCCCAGCACTTTGGGAGGACAAGGTGGGAGAATCGCTTGAAGCAAGGAGTTCAAGACCAGTCTGGACAACATAGTGAGATCCTATCTCTACAAAAAATTGAAACGATTAGCCAGGTATGGTGTGCCTGTAGTCCCAGCTCTTCGAGAGGCTGAGGAAGAAGGAGTGCTTGAGTCCAGGAGGTTGAGGCTGCAGTGAGCTTTGATGATACTACTACACTCCAACCTGGGTGACAGAGTGAGACACTGTCGCTAAAAATGATAATAATAATAGTAGTAAAGATGTAGGCTGGGCATGGAGGCTCAAGCCTGTAATCCCAGCACTTTGGGAGGCTGAGGCAAGAGGATTGCCTGAGCTCAGGGGCTCGAGGCCAGCCTAGGCAACTTGGTGAGACCTCTTCTCTGCAATAAATCAAAAAACCAGCCGGGGGTGGTGGTGCACACCTGTAGTTCCAGCTACTTGGAAGGCTGAGGTGGAAGGATCGCTGGAGCTTAGCAGGTCGAGGCTGCGGTGGCCGTGAGCCTGACGCTGTACTCCAGAGTGAGCGGCCAACTCAAAAAAAAAAAGCATTGTGAACAGCTGCCTCCTGAACTGGCACTCTCCCTGTCACTGGGGTCTTGACAAGGCCATCAGCCTCCTGGCTGGGATGTGATAAAGCCTTGGATGTGGGACCCTTTGAGGTCCTGCCTGCTGCGTGCCCCTGGCTGGGAGGAGGCCCTTCCGTCCCAGGCCCCTCCTCCCATTCCCTGCGTTTCCTCCAACATGGAGCCTTATGGCCCCTCCCTCTGTCCATCAAGCCTCTGTCTAAACACCACCCCCTCAGAGAGGCCTTCTGTGACCACACTATAACTGTGTCCTTCCCTGCCCCCTCTCCATAGCACTTGTCACCAGCTGGACTTAGACCATTTGGTCATTTCCTTATTGTGTTTGTTAGGGTGGGCAGCACCCACTGTGATTTCACAGGAGCCCAGGCTTTCAGTGTCTGGACACACAGAAGTTCAGCCTGCCCGCATGACCTTTTGGTGAGGGCGTTTGAGAGACCTTTCCCAAGGTGTGTAGGGGCTTGACTCCTTCCAGCCTGTGGCTCTGCCATCCCCCAGGGCCCTGGAGTCCCCTCCAAATTCTCTGCCCATTGGCTGCAGACAGGGGAAGAGAGAGGAAGAGGTAGGGGGGAAGAGATGGGGGAGAAGAGGGAAGGGAAGGGGAGGAGGAGTCCAGGGGCATTTTTATGGGCCACTTAAGAGAGTGGCTGACATCGCTTTGCTTACATCCCATTGGCCAAGTCCCAGTCACATGACCACAGTTAACTGCAAGAGTGACTGGGTAACATGGCCTTCCTGGTGTCTTGCAAGAAAACAGAGTGGCTTTTGATGACTTCCTAGTGGTCTTGGCCACATTTATGTATCATAGTTCGTCGAATCTATGATATCGTCTATTGTCAGAGACACCATTATTTCAGGAACTCATAATTTCATTAAACTAGGATGTGCCATTGATCTCAGATGGGTTCTGATGGCCAAGATGGTAAAATGGGAAAAAATGGCACAGCTCTGAGTCACTGCGATCTGGCATTGTCTATCCTGAGGGTGGGGACCTGGCTGCCTTGCCCGCTAATGCATCCCAGGGCTGGGTAGTGTGTAGCATTCTCAGAGAATGGTCATTGGAGGAGTGAATGCATGAGTGAATAAATGAAGGGGATGGCGTGGGGCCCTCGCCTTGGTTGGGTGTTGGGAACCCCTGTGTGAAAGTGGTGGCTCAGGGAATCAGCCCCAGCTGCCCACCCGGGCAGTGATGCCGCCTGGCCAGGTACACCTGCCCGCAGCACCTAGGGCTCCTGGGTCCCGCCCGCTGCTGTCTGCTGCCAGCTTCGATATCCTCTCTCACTGCTCATAGGGGGAAGTGTGACCTTGCTCAGCGGAGCTGTCATCTGACTGCTCCTTCCCTGGACCAGCAGCCCTGACACCAAAAATCTCATGGGAGGGACACTCATTGCCCAGCCGGGGTCAAGGGGCCCACCCTAGGTCAATCAGCAGGGCTGGGGAAGTGGGTGTCTCTAGGATCTGACGATTCCTGGGGGAGCCCCTGTGTGTGTGTGTGTGTGTGTGTGTGTGTGTATGTATGCATGTGCGTGCACAGAGAGAAAAAGACAGAGAGTGTTGGGGTCAGACGTTGTTTCAGGAGAAAGGCTAGTGCCACGTGGGCAGCTCTAGCAGTGCTTGAATAAGAGGCCCCTTTCCCTGAAGAGAGACTTTCTCAGTGGAAGTCGCAGGCATGCAAATGCATGATTAAACGGGTGGATGGGCAGACAGGTGGATGAGTGATGGAAGGAGAGAGGGAGCAAAGTCTTGCTTGCTGTAGGATTGAGATGGTTTTTATTTTCACTTTATTTATTTTTATTTTTATTTTTTTTAATTTTGTGAGCCAGAGTCTCATGGTCACCAAGGCTGGAGTGCAGTGGCACACTCACAGCCACCGCAGCCTCGACCTGCTGGGCTCAGGCCGTCCTTCTGCCTCAACCTTCCAAGTAGCTGGAACCACAGGTGTACACCACCATACCCAGCTAATTTTTTCATTTATTATGGAGATGAGGTCTTGCCAAGTTGCCCAGGCTGGTCTCAAGCCCTTGGACTCAGGCAAACTGCTCACCTCTGCCTCCCAAATGCTGGGATTATAGGTGTAAGTCATCAAGCCCTGCCAGTTTTTTTTTCTTTTTTTTAAGAGGCGGGTCTCGCTCTGTCACCCAAGCTGGAGTACACTGGCACCATTATAGCTCACTGCAGCCTCCAATACCTGGGCTCAAGTCATCCTCCTGCCTCAGCCTCCTGAGTTGCTGGGACTACTAATTTTTTTAATTTTTGTAGAGACACAGTTTCACCATGTTGCCCAAGTTGGTCAAACTCCAGGCCTCAAGTGATGCTCCTGCCTCTGCCTTCCTGGCCTCAAGTCATCCTCCCACTTCAGTCTCCCCAAGTGCTGGGATTAGAGGTATGAGCCACAGCTCCCAGCCCAGGATTGAACTTTTAAGAGACTATAAATGGAAGGTGTCTTCTCATTACTAAATGAGGATGCTAGAAGCAACTACTGATATTTATTATCTACTGTATGCCAGGCCCAGTTCTAATCTCTTTTCTGTATTAACCCACTAGGTATCAAGACCATGCTAGGAGAGAATACTATCGTTCTTATCCCCATTTCTCTGGATGAGGAAACTGAGGCATCAAGAGGTTGAGTAACCCAGTTTTTAAGGGGCAGAACTAGGATTCAAACCCAGGCAGTCTGGCTCTGAAGTTCCCCGACCCAGCACCATGGCTATCGTGAGGATTAAATGCCATCTGGAGACTGCTGAATGTGTCCAGTGGCAGGAAGTGGGTGGGCTATTTATGCCGCTTGATATTGGATGGAAATGAAAACAGACTCAAGAAGAGGTCAGATAAACTCACAGACACCAGAGCTCTGGTAGCTCCTGAAAGAAGGACACTCGAGGTGGGTTGGGACATAATCAAAATTTTTTCTTTTTTGAGTCAGGGTCTCAGTCTGTCACAGGCTGGAGTGCAGTGGCACAATCATGGCTCATAGCAGGCTAGCCCTGCTGGGCTTAGGAGATCCTCCTGCCTCAGTCTCCCAAGTAGCTGGGACTACATAGCTGCTGGGCTTAGGAGATCCTCCTGCCTCAGTCTCCCAAGTAGCTGGGACTACATAGGTGCGCCACCACGCTTGGCTAATGTTTTTTATTTTCTGTAGCAATGAGGTCTTGCTATGTTGTCCAGGCTGATCTCAAACTCCTGGGTTAAAGTGATTCTCCTAACTCAGCCTTCCAAAGTACTGGGATTACAGGCGTGAGCCACTATGCCCAGCTGACCACTGGAATTTTTGACGCTGTCCTTCCCCGAAACATACCACTTTGTGGTGGTCAGAGCCCAGCACTGGCTGAGGTCGAGTGGGCTAAGGTAAGGACTGCTGGGCACAGCTGGGCCTGCACGAAGGGAATTGACAGAGAGGACCCAGATGAGGGTTGAAGTCTCAAACCCAGTGGTGCCTTCCTCTATGGGCCTGAGCACTGGGCTTGGTGGTGGAAGGGAACCTCTCAGGCGTCCAGGACGGCCACTCCACATCAAGCTGTATCTCCCCGCCTGGGCAGAACCTCCCTCTTCTCACTGTGATGGATACAGCCTGGGAAGTCAAGGATGAAAAGCCCCAATTGAAAGGCGCTAATTACCCATCATTATTTTCCATGCCGTAATTTGTGCAGGATGAGATTTCAATCAGTTGTCCGGGATCAGCCTGGTTTTGACTAATCTTTCGAACGACAAGATGTACAATGACAGATTCTTGCCTGAGTTCCGGCGTGTGCTGAGGGAGGCAGGCTCTCTCCAAACTACTGTGCTTCTGGGTCACTTTGCAGCCCTGGGACCCAGAGGACTCCCGAGGGGAGAACAAGAAAGAAAGATTAGGACAATAGAGCCATGACTGAGGAAGGTGTCAGGGTAGCAGCATGGCCGTGGAGTGTCAGGCAGGTACGTTCTAAGTTCTAACTCACTATATCTCTAACCCTGAGCAGCTCCAGTTCCACCCAGCCAGCCTGGCTCTCTCAGTAGTAACTGAGCAAATCATTAATTTCTCTGGCTTCAGTTTCCTCACCTGTAGCCACCAGGGCAGGCAGATAGATCCCTGAGAACTTCCGTTTCAGTGACTCCAGTGGAGCTGATGTGCGTGTCCAGAAAAATGCTACCTGTTGCCGGACACGGTGGCTCACGCCTGTAATCCTAGCACTTTGGGAGGCAGAGGTGAGAGGATTGCCTGAACCTAGGGACTTGAGACCAGCCTGGGCAACTTGGTGAGACCTCGTCTCTACGATAAATAAAAAAATTAGTTGGGTGTGTTGGTGCTTGCCTATAGTTCCAGCTACTTGGAAGACTGAGGCAGAAGGATCATCTGAGCCCAACAGGTGAGGCTGCAGTGGCCATGAGCATGCCACTGCACTGCAGCCTGAGTGGACCCAGTGAGACTCCAACTCAAAGAAAAAAAAATGCTGCCTGTTGTTGAAATTCAGAAGATATACATATGCAAGACTAAAATCACTCACACAGGAGGCTAGGAACACCATCCATTAAAATAGGCAATTCAGCTCACCGGTGGAGAAGATCAGTTTGAATTGATGAAATATCTGAGCTTCAGAAAAAAATACAGGGCCCAGGAGCCAAGGCTCAGGCCTGTATTTGGGAGGCTGAGGCAGGAGGATCACTTGAGGCCACAAGTTTGAGAAAAAACCTGGGAAACATAGCAAGCTCCTGTCTCTACAAAAAAGTTTTAAAGTAACCAGGCATGGTGGTGGCACCTGTAGTCCTAGCTACTCGGGAGGCTGAGGTGATCGCTTGAGCCTAGGAGGTCGAGGTTGTGGTGACCTGTGATTGTGCCATTGCACTCCAGCCTAGGTGACAGAGTAGATTCTGTCTCAAAGAAAAAAAGAAAAATATATATATATATAATTAGTGTACCTCAGGGCACAGAATTGAATGTATCATCTTCCCTTCCTCCCTTTCTCCCTCCCACGCCATAATCCCCTTGAATTCATGTTTAACAGGAAGGTTGGAACCTTGACAGTAATCCATATCTAGTCACATGGTCCTCCCATTCTACCCCCTTGTGAACACTTTAATACTATTAAAAAGAGAGAGAGAGAGAGAGAGAGAGAGAGAGAGACAGGGTCTTGCTATGTTGTCCAGTCTAACCTTGAACCCCTGACTTCAAGCAATCCGCCTGTCTTTACCTCCCAAAGTGCTGGGATTACAGCTGCCATGCCTGGCCCTTTAATACTTTTTTTTTTTTTTGAGTTGGTGTCTCACTCTGTCACCCATGCTGGAGTGCAGTGGCATGCTCACGGCCACTGCAGCCTCCACCTGTTGTTGGGCTCAGGTGATCCTTCTGCCTCAGCCCTCCAAGTAGCTGGAACTACAGGCGTGCACCACCATTCCTGGCTGATTTTTTGATTTATTGTAGAGACGAGGTTTCGCCAAGTTGCCCAGTCTGCTTTAATACTATTTTAAAGGAAGTTTAGCTGTGTTACTTCCCGACCCGAGGGGCTGACTTGTAAAAATAAAGCCTTGCTGGAGGGCCTGGAGGATCTGTTTTAATGAATCACTTTGATGGACCCTGGTTAGTTAATCCATTACTGGAATGTACAGAAGTCTCTCAAGTGCTCAGAAACCGTTTTTCCTCTGCAGAGTAGATTCCTGTCTCAGGCCGCTTTAGCCTCTTGATTTGGCTAGCCAGCCCGCTCCCCTCCTGGTGCGTGCCAGTTCTGTGCAGAATTATGCTCAATGCTGGATCTGGGGAACTTGGATGAGGACAGGAGCTTGCTGGGTGGAACACAGGCCTGCCGGCAGCTGGCTTTTCTGGACGGTCTCCTGGAAGACTCACCGCCATGGGCAGCACCCACTGAGTGCTTGCCGCCACCAGTGTTGTCCTGGGCCTTTCATTAGCCCACTCTCAACCCAATGAAGGAGGTGCTGGGATTGGGCCCGTTTTGTTGATGAGGACCCTAAAGTCCAGAGAGGGCGACCTGGTTACTCAAAGTCAACAGTGATATGTGGCGGAACTGAAATTGGCATACAGTTTTGCAGCTATTAAGCGACTCAGCTGTGGGTTCAAGCATGTGGCCCCAGCAGAGAGCCAAGGCGGGCTTGGGGCAACCCTCTAGCAGGACCCAGATTCTTGCCTTGGTGGGATAGACTTTATCCTAGAGAGGAAAGCAAGCAAGGCTCTGGCTTGGCGGGACGGTCCATTCCTCAGTCCCTCCAGAAGCTTCTCTCCTGCCACCAGCAGGCCACCTTGAAGAGGATGGAGCCCTGGGATTCCAGCTTAAAAATGATGCGTATCTCTTGCTGACACCCTGGAATTTTTCTTCCGGGGCCAAGGAGTTCCGCCGTTTGGGTTTCATTGAGAATGTGCGGGACCTGTGCATCTCTGCGTTGAGAAAATCTCCAACCTGCTCTGATGTCCAGTGGCGTGATATCCAGCAGAGGCCGGACAGAGCCCCACATGAGCTCAGGTTTCCCTGGGGGCCAGGCCACTCTGGGGACAGGGCCTCACAAGGGCCGCTGGGAAGGCGGGGGCAGAACTCAGCGGGGGCACGAGGGAGGCTGTGTTCAATCAGACGGGGTGAGGTTGAGGCCAGGGTGGCGCTGATCTCCAGTTAGGAGATGGATCAAAGGGTGATGCTGCCTCCAGGGCTCGCCCACTGACCGTGGCTCTCAGAGCTGCTGCGGTGGCCATCGCCCCTCCCTCGAAGGGTCGATGGCCATCGATCCGCTGCAAACTGGGTCCCAGCTAACCGCGATGATCACCCGGCATGCCTCGCTCCTCCCAGAGTGAGGGGCCAGCCGCCTCCCTCTGTGTCCTCCTGGGCACTACTTGGCTATCCCATGGCCACCCCTGACATCTTCAGTCCAGAATCTCGGGCCAAGACCAGATCACCACCTTCCGGCTTTCTCACCCCCTCCTCCTGCTGCCCTTTGGCCTCCCCTCCTGGCAACCTCCACACACCCAGCCTCCCTGCCTCCTCCCAGCTCCTCCCTTCCTGCCGTCAGCCCCTGTATCCTCCATCCCTCAGGCCCTGGGCCGTGTCCACCCTCCTCCCTCACACTGAGTCAGGGGTTCTCAACCGGGAGCTGCTGACAATGTCTGGAGAAGGTTTTGGTTGACATGTTGGGGTTGGGGTGCGTCTAGCATTCAGTGGGTAGAGACCAGGGACACTTCTGAGGATCCTACAATGTCCGGGACAGTCCCACAGCAGAGGACTTCCCAGCCCCAAAGCCCGCAGCACCAGGACTGAGACACGAGATGTAAGCTGCTGGGGGCCGAGCTCTCTGGCGTTGTCACCCTGCACCACGAGTTATGGGGCCGTGAGCACCTGTGTACTCAGCGCTCTCCTCCTCCCTCAGCTGCCATGGCAAACTTCCTCCTTCTCCTGGTCCTCCTGCCCTCTGGCCCTCAGCCTTCCCTCCCACTTCACGGAGTCCCTAGAGGCTGAGCAAGTTGGAGGGATGGGAGAGAGAGCAGGACTTCACACAACACCTGCCTCTGTCACCTACAAGGTCCCATCTGCACGCCAGCCTCCCCTCCCGTCCTGCATCCTGCTGCAGGGGCTGTTTCTCTACCTGCATTCCAGATTCCTTCCCAACTCCTGCCAGGCCCTCTCTTGGCCAGCCTTCTTCCAGTGGTTCTCAGGTTGAAGGCCTGTAAGATTCACTACTGCTGGGGAGGCTTGTGGGAGGATTGCTTGAGGACAGGAGTTTGAGACCAACTAGGCAACACAGGGAGACCCTGTCTCCAGTACGTTAAAATTAAAAACAAAAACAAAAACTAAGGGGCTGGGAGTGATGGCTCACACCTGTAATCCCAGCACTTTGGAAGGCTGAGGAGAGAGAATTGCTTGAGCTCAGGGGTTGGTTGACATGTTGGGGTTGGGGCAACCTGGTGAGACTTTGTCTCTACAATAAATCAAAAATTAGCCGGGCGTGGTGGCATACACCTTGAGTCCCAGCTACTCAGGAAGCTGAGATGGAAGGATCACCTGAGCCCAGCAGGTCCAGGCTGCAGTGGCTGTGAGCGTGCCACTGCACTCCAGCCTGGGTGACAGAGTGAGACTCTGACTCAAAATAATAATAAATAATAATAATGATGATGAGGATGACGACGACTGGGACGTCAAAAGCAAATAAAGCAAATGTCTCCCTGGGATTTCTGGGCCCCGCCTGCAGAGACGTTGGTTCCAAGTGGGACTGTGGCAGGTGAGGCCCAGAGCTGCCTCTTCAGCAGCCCCTCGGTGGACTCCAGTGAAGGCTGAGTGCGGTGTGAGAGGCCAGCACGGGTCTGTGTCCTCTAGCCTTCCCCTTCTGCTCTTGCTGGTCACCAGCAGCTTCTCACCCAGGCAACCGTATGGCTCGTTGTCGCTTTGGGGAGAGAAAGGGGAGTGACAGGTGATGTTGCTGGGTCAGACCAGGATGACCCTGGGAGCTGGGAAGCCTGAGACCCTCGCTTGCGAATACCTTGGATGCCTTCCATTCCCCACGCGTCCCCTCCTCCTCACGGAAGCCAACAGTTAGTGCCCACAGGGACAGCAGCACACCCCACGTCCAGGAACTCACCCATCTTGGACGGTGCACTCTGAATGCATTCCGGGAGGTGCCCCGCCCCCACCTTCCTCTGTCTTACAAACCAGACTTCTTTTTTTTTTTTTTGAGTCAGAGTCTCACTCTGTCGCCCATACTGGAGTGCAGTGGCATGATCATGGCTCTCCACAGCCTCAAGCTCTGGGCTCAGGCGATCCTCCCACCTCTGCCTCCTGAATAGCTGGGGCTACATGCACCCACCACCCATGCCCAACTTATTTTTTTTGCTATGTTGCCCAGGCTGGTCTAAAGCTCCTAGGCTCAAGTAATCCTCCCACTTTGGCCTCCCAAAGTGCTGGGGTTATAGGCATGAGCCAGTGTGCCCGGCCCAGGACAGACCTCTGGGAAGAATTGTGCAAACTCATTACCTCCTCCAGCCTTGCAGAGTGGCTTCTGTCCCTGCCAGGCTGTGACCCTGCTCTGGGGATGGTCCCATTCCCCTCCCAACTGTCGAGGACAGGAATGCTTGTCCTTCTCCCCTGACCTTGCGGCCGTCCCTTGTGCTGCCCACCTGGTCTGTCGGCCCTGCCTCTCGAATTTCATGACACGCTCTCTGCTTATTTTCCTTCCACACTGCTGGCCACAGCTCTGGCTTGTTCCTTGACTTTGATCCTGGTGCTTGTTTGCTTTTGTTTTTATTTTATTTTTTATTTTTTTGAGTGGGAGTCTCTGTCTCCCAGGCTGGAGTGCAGTAGCCCCAATCATAGCAACCATAGTCTTCACCTTCTAGGCTCAAGCGATCCTTCTGCCTCAGTTCCCCGAGTAGCTGGAACTACAGGCATGCACCCCTATGCCTGGCTAATTTTTAAAAATTTATTGTAGAGACTGATGTTGAACCCCCCT
>CAUYQG010265422.1:0-11689 GCA_963574415.1 Tarsius wallacei
TTGTTCCAGCTACTTGGATGGCTGAGGCTTATGGACCGCCGGAGCCCAGCTGGCCGAGGGTGGGGTGGCTGGGCGCGGCCACTGATTTCAATTTTGGGTGCAATTTTGAGACCCAAACTAAAAAAAAAAAAAAAAAAAAAAAAAGAAAAAGATACCTGCACACGCATGTTTATTGCAGCATTATTCACAAGAGCAAAAGCATGGAACCAACTGTGCTGCCCATTGAAAGTGGACTGGACAAAAAAATGTGGTACATATACACAATGGAATATTATGCAGCCATCAAGGAAGGACCAAATTATCAACTTCGCAGCAACTTGGATGGATTTAGAGTCTATCATACTGAGTGATCTATCACAGAAAGAAAGAACTGAGTACCACATGTTCTCACTCATAAGCAGACCCTGAACTATTATCATAATACTGTAAGAAAGGAATTGGCAGTAGTGGGAAACTGCCAGGGGAAGGAATGGGCACACTTCACCAATAGAGGTACCTGGTCTCAAACTTTACCTGTACAATGGCCACTTGTATATCTAACCCTGAATTGTACTCCACATCTTTAAAATGAAAATTTTTTTAAAAAGAAAAGAAAAGAAAGGGAACTTTAGTGGAAACTTGGAAAGTTAAAGAGCTAGCTGTGTGGAGGAAAAATCATTAAAAACAGACACAACAAGAAAGTGGCCTATTTCTTCATGCCTCATTAGTTACTTTGGGCCCAAATTCATCTGTAACATGAGAGAGATGAGTTCCTCTCTCTCCAAGTTCCATTCCCCTAGGATTTCTATGGTTCTCAATATCCATTACATGCAAATAATGTGCCTGATCTCTATGGTGAAAATGTTAGTTCTGTCCTTGAATAACTTATCCTCCAGAAAGACATGGCAAAGGAAGTTTCATTTCCTCAGGTAGTCAGTTGATAACAGTACTTGAAATGCTGCATTGAGAATTATAGGATCACATCTAGGTTCGTGACAACAAAAGCTGTTATCAATTACTGATGTCTGTTCTGGTGAGGAGGAAGAGGTGGAGGTATGTGCATTACTTATTTATCGTCCTTGTTCTAGTGTTCCAGGTTAAATTTAGTAAGTTATCCCAAACTGTATTAAAATAAAAAGTTGAAGAAACAAATTACAAAAGAAAACTCTTACCCTGAAAACCAGAGTGTCATTTTATAGATATTCACGTCATTAAACACAAAATCCTCAACGCGATGATTTGTTCTTTTAACAGCTAGTCAGCCCAATATCCATAGCCAATAAAACTGATTATGTATTTTGCAGAGTAAACCCAGTTTAAACTGCCTTGGACAAATTAGACTTCATATGCTCTCCAAACAGCCTGATATCCATTACAATATCATTCAGAGGTGTCTCTCTCACTATACACTCTTGGATGACAGGAGCCACTGGGTCAGTACATTGACTCCTGTGTCCCTAGCTACATGGGAGGTTTTCTTTTTTTTTTTTTTTGGAATTTGAATATATTTATTTATTAAGATGCTCACTTCAACATGCACCTGTTGCCTGAGTGTTGGGTGAAAAAATAAAAAAACGTCTCTAAGACAGTTTGTGTAATTTTTTTGCTCTATCAGGGTCCATGCAGAAACTCACATCTGCAGATCATAAACTAGATGTGAGGGAATGTCAGACATTCAATGGAAGCCAACAATGCATGAGGAAGGGAAGTTTAGAAGTGATGTTATTTCAGAAATAAAGCTTTATGAATCCTGTATATAACCAAATAACAAGCTGACTTTTAATTTACACAATGGAAATGAATGTTAAAGTATTCATAAAGACTAGCAGAGAAATATAAAGTTGTTCTGATGGAGTGAGGTGTTAAATGCAAAGAATGAATACATTTTATAGACTTATCTCAGTATGTAACAAATTTTGATAAAGGCAGTGCAGACCACAGGTATAAAATTCATTTATGCAAATTCTATGGCACAGTCCATTATAATTCTTGAAATACTTTTAGCCCATGTTTAACAAAAACTCCCCCAAATTTATATTTTCTTTTGTACCTCTGTTTTTCCATTTTTCTCTTAACTTATTTATATAAGACAAGCTATTCCTATTGTTGGGTGTAACTTTGAGAGAAATTTTGTTATTCATTAAGTTGTTTAGAGAAATATTTCAATTCTAGGAAGTGCTTCCTTCCAGATGAACTTCATAATCTTTGAAAGTTAGAGACCCATTTCTGCCCTCACCACAGCAGCAAAACTTATGTTCATGCTAACACAATAGATTAAAATATTGATTATAAAAATGTTTGTGAATGTGAAGACTTCAACTTAAGTGCTTATTAACTATAGAGTTATCCTCCTCATCTTCAAATTATTTTGAATCCTGTAATAATGGCTTTTCAGTACATTTCTCTTATTTCTTTTTCTGCAAGTTTAGTATTTTACAAAGACAAAATTTGTGACTTTCTAAAGAAGCTTTGACCTCCTGCCATAGGCACGGAGTTATAAAGAGAGCCCCTTAACACTTTCAGGTATAGATATGTTTGTATGGGTTCAAGATGGATCTGCTTGATTCTGAACTCCAATATAGAAATGTCTTATTATTTGAGTGTACCTATTAGAAAAAAAACTATATTAGTAACTTGATTTTAAAAGAAAAAATATTACACTTTCTAGAGCACTTTCTCACTGCAGCTTTTTTTGTATTCTTTTTTAGTTAACCTGTGTTAGGCCTTTGAGAGTTCTTAAGCAGAATCAGTTAATGTGCAAAAAAGGTAACGGGAAAGATTTCTAGAGAGAAAGAATTAACTTGAAAAGATGTGAATAACTCATTTTCTAACATCGCCTTGCAGAATGTAAATTCTGAACATTATGGAGTGAGATAAGGAGGTTCCTGAGCTTGGCTCTATTTGAGGAGTTTAATTGACATTGGATTGAGTATATTTCTTTAAGATGAAAACGTCAAACCTTTTTTTTTTTTTAAACATTAAAATGGTCTAGGAGTCTACTTGCCCATGAAATTCACATGATTAAATATAACGAGGATTTTTCCTTCGCAGAGTAAATAACCTTCTTCCCATGTGTATATTGATATAAACTCTCAGTGCATTTGTTTTATGATTTAGCACAGATGGTTTCTCCCTTGTTTGAGGCTGAAAAATGAATTTCCTTTTGACTCCCCTGGTGTTCTTTTTATTTGATGGTTAGAGAGTAGGTGTTAGTGTTTCTTGAAAATCACACTTAACAGAAAACTATTTCTATGCCTTTAAATTTTTTTTTATTTGCGTATATTTCAAAAAGAAATGCACTATCTTACTATCTTTTGTTAGAACACATTAGAATTTATGTTCTCATAATAAGACAATTCCCAAAGAGTCAAAAGAAAACAAAACGATTTTAAGAAACAGCACATGAAAATCTATTATATTAAAACAGACACTTGGCATTTATTGTACTGTTTATTTCACATATTTTCTTGGTGTCAGCATAAGATTCAAAGGCATGTTATTTTATCTTTTTATCACGTTTAGGTAGAGACAATAAAATTAATCAAAATAAGTAGGCTATAATCTGAAGATCTCTAGCAGTATGGTGAAGATGATTTAAATAATTTCCCTATCTTATCTAAGCTATTCATAATTGCTAAATATGTTTCTAGGTCAAAATCATTTAGTCTGGCATAACTACTTAGTATTTTATAAACCATTTAAAGGCATTACTTCCTAATTATCAAAACAATACCACGAAGCACACAGTGTTATGTTCTCTAATGTGATACTTACAAAAAAATAGGAGGCTTACGAGGCTTACCTTAGATGACCCAGGACTTGGGGGAAGGGAATTAAGTAAATATTAGTTCCTAGATTTTGTGGGAACAATTCTGTCTTCTGAGGCATAGCATTTAAACAGTACTCCTTATTCTTATAAGATATATATTCCCAAATGGGAACAGTCCTTGGACGCACTGTATCTGAGAAAAACCTTATGGTAATAGTGATAGTAACAGCTAACATTTATCGAGTGCTAATTATGTTTGGCATTGAATAAAACTCTTTAAGCATTACTTCATTTAATTCTATTAGTTACCTATGAGATAGAGGCTGTTGTTATGACCATTTTATTTTTTTAATTTACTTTGTCTTTTTTATTTTAAAGATGTGGGGTACAATTCAGGGTTAGGTATATATGTGGTCATTTGTACAGGTAAAGTTTGGGCCTCCCTTTGGTTCCATTTTGCCTGGTTTGTGATCTGGTACCCTACTGATGTTATGTGCACCCTTCTCCCCTGGCAGTGTGTTATGATCATTTTAGAGATGAGAACAATGTAGAAAGACTAGAAACTGTCCAGTGTAATTAAACTGACAGATGTTATAGTCTAAAACCAGATATGATGCTTTTTCCCAATATACTGTGCCATGAGAAGAATTTGGCTGAGCAGGAAAACCAGAACGATCCCCATTATTAATAAGGATATTGTCGAAGCCCTGTTCTAATTCTTTAAATTACTGATGGGCAAATATAATTAAGCTTCAAAAGTAACTCGTCAGATTAAGATTCTACTTTATAATTTAATCCTTTTGGGTTTGGGTATTGCTGTAAGCACAGAGCTGTTAAAAAATGGTGGGGCTGCACAGATGAAATGATTAGCAGTTCTAAATTGTTAATGGTATAGCTGCCAAAGTAAACTAAACAAACAAAAAATCAGTCGTTTGTATCTGGATCTTGGCCAAAACCCTTTCTTCCTGGCACCATGGTGTTTTCAGATGTCCTCCTACTGTGACTTGGGCTTGTTTTCCTCCAAGCTTCCAAACTAGTTGCCTTCCAGTCCTTTTCTTACAATCCCTCATGCCCCACCTGCTATCACTTCAGCTTCTTTTCTTGCTTTCTTGTATCTGCTCACTGTCCCTAGGATGTCGTGTAAGATGCTAAAGTTTCTAAATGCAAGTTATATGTGACTGGAGCAGGGTCTATGGAGTCAATAAGAATCTGAAAGCCAACTTTAGAAGTCCTGTAATTCAGTGGCAGTGGTGAGTTGGGTGTTCTAAATGAAAAGCTGTGTTGCAGATTAAAACTAAATCAATATATGCTAAATAAGCGGATGCCTGTATTCTTCATGAAGCTTTGTCAGCCCTCTTTGTCCTTTGGGGCTACCTAAATCTTCCATGCACTTGCTGTGTGTACATCTAAGTCTCACCTTAAAATTTTGGATTTGCAGTCCCTCTGCTCATTTTCTTAAGCAGCAAAACAGCTTTTCAGAAAAGCGTCATCCATCAATAGAAAGTAATGAGATTTTTCTGCGCATAATACACCAGGGTTTTCTTTTTCCACCATAAGTCGCTCATTGAATATTATTTGCATGTACTCTGACGTAGATGAACTCCATCGGCTTTTAAGATCAAAAGCCCCAAATGGACTCCCAGTGTGAAGGTATATTAAAACTCAAAAACAAGATGAGAATAATGAAACAGATCATGTTTAATGCATTTGATAATTATTGAATTAACAGTCTCCATTGGTTCCATTGGGAATTGGCAGGGACAGGGCACGGTAAATCCTAAGACATCCAGTTTCATTCATAGGAGGGCTCACAACCTGGGTATTTTGTTTTGCATTTCCCATCATGAGCATTTCCAAATTAATCTGCACATAATTACACATAACTTATTATAAAGTTGGAAGTACAAAATGTTAATCAGACTCTAGTTTCTCCAAATATCCTAAACTCTTGAAATAAGGGTACAATGTCAGTATTGCTGAGGGATTGTCATCTCATCATCTGCATATCCTTCAAATGTTTCCCGTGTGTGTCTCCAACTTCTCCTCCCACTCCCAAATGACTAATATATGTTTTCTGTAATTTTTCCACTGATCTTAAAAAACTGAATACATCAAGAAAGCTTGAAAAGCTTATGGAAGTAGAAGAAAGGTCATTATCTATGTAGACAATAATCTAGTGTAGGAACTAAAGATTTCTTCCCGTTTGGGGTCCTAAGATATTTAATCTGCTTCTATTGACCTGTTCAATAAAAGATACTTCTAAAACCACATAAACAAATATTTTGAATAATGTCTGTGCTCGACTCACTAAACTAAGCCTGTCTTTGAAAAAGTGATTAGCCACTGGCCATTTTGATTGACAAAATATAACATATTAGACAAGTTATGATCATCACAAGAGGTACAGGATGAAAGAGTTGCAAGTTTTCCGTCTCTATCATTGCTCATCCTAGATGCCTTAACCCACTACTCTCTTCTCTTTGTGAATATGAGCAGAAAAGTAGAAATCAGGGCATTATTTGATATTCATTCAGCAAGCGATCACATTTATTGCAAGAAGTTGGGATACAGAGGGAATAAAATGTAATCCCTACCACTAGGATTCACTTTTAGTAGGGGAAAGGTACGTTAAGAAACAATAGCAACAATCAGTACAACCTAATAGCTAAGAGAAAGGAGTTATGTATGTGATACAATGGAAACACCAGGGAGATGTGGTCAACTTCCTTGGTATGGAGATGGGGAGATGGGCTGGACATCTATAAGCAGAAATCTACCTGCATATGGTTGATTGCCCAAATCCAACCGCTAAGATGACCTAAAACCCTGCCCTAGACCATATTTTAATACATTTCTAAGTTTTTATGCATCCTCACAGGAAATGTCCATCTTCAAGTTTCCTACTGCTTATCCAAGTCCTGTGTTACTCCACAACAACTAGAATGGAAAACTCCATTCCATCATTAATTTCCTCAAAAATACTCAACTGCGCTAAGCTTGAGTTAAGTCCACTGTGCATCTCGTGACCCCAGAGCGGGTATAACAGAGGTCACACAGCCTACCACCATGTCCTTAATTTGTCACTGCTCTCTCTTTCTTTGCACATCCATAGGGTCAAAGGAATGTCTCTTCTGGTTCTCTTCAGAGGAGTCAAAACACATTTAGAATAATTTGGTAGCAGCCTCTACTCATGCCGCAACTAATTTGCCTACCCCAGTTAGGCTTATCAGAAAGTTTTCTCAGCAAAGGGAGTTCTCCCTCAAACTAGAATTGTCAGACCAGCTGCTAAAAAAGAATGACACTTTTATGACACAAGAAAGCTCACTGAGATGATGAAAACTAGGCTAAATGAATGAATGAATGACCTTCGGCCATTTCTAAATAAATAAGGTGAGGTCATGGTTATTGAGAGTTTATTAAGTGTTAGGTTCTGTTGTAAGCATGTAAAGGATAGTAGCCTGTTACATTTAGCAGCAAATCTGTGTGGTAGCATTACTACTGTTCTGATTTTATGGAAAGCACAGAGAGGCAAAGTCACTTCACTAAGGTTTCACAGCTAATAAGTGGTGAACCAGGATTCAAACACAAGATTAACTTATGGCTGTGTTCTTAAAAACTATACTTTATTTCACAAAAGTGGATTTTAAGAGGCACATTGAGTCTGTCAATATACTCTAAATGCGTTAGATATCAATTTGGAAGTTGTAATAGAGATGACAAATAAAAACAGTTTAAGCAAGCTATGAATATATTCCATCACACATAAAAGTATAAGAATAATTCATCACATCTCACATCCATTGACTCTGAAGACAGCACGTCCTACCTCACATCCATTGACTAGAATTTAGTCCCATGGTGATATTTTATTACAAATAGGGAAGAGTGAATCAAGTTTTTATCTTGATGGTCATGTGCCAACTAAAATTCTAAAACTAAGTAAAAAGTGAACAGATATCAGCAGTCACCAGTAACCTGTGCTGAAGTGTGTTCACTCTTCATCTTTATCCTTAAATTCTATCAAGAGCCATTCCTTCTCTAAAGAGTTTTACATCAGGATTAAGTTGCAAAAGAACTTTGAGAGTAATAAGATACAACAGATGCATCCTTATTTTGTCTTTCTGTATTTTCATGCCCCCATCTCTATAGAATACAGACATGTGGAATCATTAGAGTGGAATAGTTAATGACGTATAGGTTTTTGGGGGGGTTTAAAACAATACCACAAGAAAACAGATGTGTTAACAATGCAAGTACAACTTAGTTCTGTGACAAGGAGTTAGCCTGTAATTTTGCACTAGTCAGGAATGGATGGTAGTGCAGGCATATGTTTTCTGACAGAGGTAAAAAACAAAGACCAGAGGCTCAACAACCTGATAATATCAAGAGGAAGGCTTTGGCCTTTTAATATTAATAGGACACTAATTTTTCATGCCTTTCTATTGGGTCCTGATCCAAGAGTTGTGAACTAAGTAAATACCCTAAGAAAGGGCAAACAAGTCATCAAGTGTTAAATTTGGCACTGAGGCAGGAGTGTGACCTTTGGAAAGTTGTAAATGTGTCACTTATTAAATGATGAGTTCAGAGCTGTAGTTGATACTATGCTCTTTTGACAAGGTCAGTTATATTGAGGAGCATCACGTATGACAACAGTGAATCCCTTGATTGCTTCAAAAGTGAATAGAGGGCAAGTGGGTGGTGCAAGATTAAAAAGGTATCCTGATTCTGGAACTACATACCACTCATGATATTAGGAAATGGAACTACAGCCATGATTAAAAAAAATAGCATCTCTGCCTATACAGATCTTATATTCTGAAAAGGGGAGAAGAAAAATAAATAATTAATAAATAGCATTATTAATAGTAATAATAGATAATTAAAATAAAGTATTTGAAAAATAATAATACATAAGTAATAAGGATTTTGATGTGTTATATGGTCACATGCTAAGAAGGAAAATACAGTAAAAGTTAGAGAGAAATAACATGGGGTGTTTTAGAGAGAGTGGTCAGGAAAGGCACTTGTATAAGGGGCATTTCATATACACAGACCTCACTTAACAGCCCTGAGGAAGGATAATGCTTGGGTATTCTAGGAATATGAAGGAGATGAGTGTGGGTGAAGTAGCATGGACATGAGGGAGAGCAGTAAGAGATGAGGTTGGAAATTTTTCTGCGAAGAGATCTTGTAGAAACTTTCAAGCCTAGGTAGAGACTTTGCATCTTATTTGGAACAAGATAGAGAGCTAGTGGAGGGTTTTTTTTAAAAAGCATATTTTTTGCTTATTTTTAAAATATAACATCTATGTTCTTTATTTTCTCCATACAGGGACGAGACAAACTCAACAGTCAGTATTTCCATCTCTTGTTTATTCTTTTTTAAATTAATTTACATCCTACCTGAAAATCCTACAATATAAAGTTTCTTATATACTAAATAAAATGTGGAGGGTAAGAAAATTAATATAATCTTAGTTATAAACAGATATGATAAGGAAGGAATAAAATATGAATGTGTATTATACTCCCCATTTCCATAATTGAACATGAGGATGTTGTTGATATTTACAACTTCCTCTTTCATTATCCACTTCCTATTCCTTATCCCATCAGCCAGCTCTTCATGTGAACAAAGCTTTTAAATAGGTGGGTTAAATTAAGACTTCACTCCTATAAGGTCTGAAAGGCTCGAATGCTCAGTGTATATGCCTTTATGTTTTCCTGTATAAGCTTTCCCATAAGTTATACTATTGGACATAAAATAAAAAGAGGCATCTTGGACAATCTCTTGGGTTCCAGACATATTCCTCCCTACTCCCACTGGATAACACCACCTTGATTTCTTCTTGAAATGACAGTGAGTACCCAACCAATATTTTAATCATCTTTGCTTATTACTTCAGTAGTACAAAGAGCCCAAAATGTTCAGGCGATGGTGTCAGCTTCCAGTGAAGTAGAAGAATTCTTGTTCTGTCATCTGGTCAAACCATTCATCCCTTGGGAACTAAGATAGCTAAATTATCAGAACCTAAATTTAGAGGAACATAAAACAGTAATTTTATGAGTGGGATATTAGTTGCAATAGTCAAAGGAACTACTCTTTCTCCCATTATAGGATTCTGGCAATGAGAGAAACAGCATTGTATATTGGTCTCTGGTTCAAATGCTGTACTGCAAACTACAGGTTAACACACTCTAAACTTTTAGAGTGTTGCTTCCCAATAAATGCCATGTCCAAGTCTTCAGTAGGTCATCCTACTGATCAGGTCAGCTCCTTCTGGATAATGTCATGCATAATCACACTAGTAATTTTATGTGCATGATTCATTCTTCAGCTTTTTGTCATAAAATTAGTTCCTTCGTCAGAAGCAGTGGTTGTGAGATGGTCATGCTGTCAGAAGCGTTGCAAAGAGGAAATACAAATCAGTACCCAGAATAAATGTGCACACCTACAGAAATAAATCACTACCTGTATTGTGATAGAAGGGTCTAGGTGTAATCCACTTGCTACCAGGTGGGTCTTTGATCTCCCTGGGATTGGTATCATATAGCAGGCTCTACCTTCATTTTTAATGCTTGTAGCTACTCAACAATGGTGAGAGTCTAATCAACCTTGGTGAGGGAAGTCCATGATTTTGAACACATGGGTCCCCTCAATCTGTGCTGCTTGAATTACTTTTTAAGTGAACACATTTAGCAAACACTAGAATGACTGGAGAAAGAAGCTGACTGATATCATCTGTCTATCATCTTAGCCACTTGATTACTGAGAGCCTTTTTCGTAGTGGATGACACTTAGTTATAACTCATATAGGACAAAAATATCTTTACATTTTACATGTGTCATTCTAAATGGGCCATCACGTAACTTCTCCCCAGATCTTCTCCTCACCAATCTTCCAGTTCTGCTCAAGTCCCTGACCATTTAACCAAACTATTAGCCACTGCCCATGAATCAGCATAGATTGTTTTCTCTGACCATCTCTAAATCTAGGGAAAGGAAAACCAGAATATACTGTTTAAATTCTCTCTAGCAGGAGAGAGGGTTCATTTTTTTGTTTTTAAGAACTACCAAAATTGAGTATAGAAAACAGAAAAGAGATTGGATGAATAAATCCAGGTTCACGCTAATGTTTAGAAGTCAGAGACATGGGGCTGGGCCAATGAGAGTGACTGAGAGTCTGCAGAGCTAGTAAGAAAATCAGAAGAGAGTGGCATTTCAGAAACCAGGTAAAGAAAGTATTATAAGGAGATGGTGTTCATGAGTTTTGCTGAAAGGCTGAGTAAAATAAGAATTGAAAATTGAATGTAGACTTTAGCCATACAGGAGTCTTTAACAACATGAGAACAGTTTCAATGGAGTAGAGAGTAGGGGGCCAAAAATCCTGATTGGAATGAATTCCAGAGAGAATGGAAGAGAGTAATTGAAGAGAGCAAATATAGAAAGGTCTTTCAGTGAGTGTAATTGTAAAGATAATGAAAGAAATTAGTGTAAACTGGAGGGAGTTAATATAGCATGCTCGCATGCTAATGGAAATGATGTAAAAGAAAGGGCACAAAATATGTTTCAATAAAGGGGAGAGAAAATAGCATGAATGAAGACAATAAGTAAGAATCAGAAGAGAATTCTACACTCAGGACCAAAGATGCCCATAATAACTTGAGGAATCCCTGATGCTCTGTAGTCAGAGTGCATAAAAGGGAGGAAAGAGGGCAATTTTTAAAAATTAGCATACCTTGAGACCGCATCCCTACAATAAAAAAAAAAAAAAAAAATCAGCCGGGCATGGTAGCTCGCGCCTGTAATTCCGGCTACTCGGAAGGCTGAGGCGGAAGGATTGCCGAAGCCCAGCAGGTTGAGGCTGCGGTGGCCGGGAGCGGCCACTGCACTCCAGTCTGGGCGACAATGAGACTCCAACTCAAAAAAACCAAAAAAACA
>CAUYQG010265438.1:0-19748 GCA_963574415.1 Tarsius wallacei
TGGGTTTTTTTTTTTTTTTTGGTTTTTTGTTTGTTTGTTTGTTTTTTTGTTTTTGCTGTGGATTGTTTTGGTGATTCATGGTTATTTATGTTTCCATATGAAAGGAATCTCCTTATAATGTTGACTTCAGTGAAGGACATGCAAAGATACTATTTTAGTCTGGATGCAACTCACCTTTTTTTCCCCCCTAAAAAAGGTGTTCATTCTGTGACCACATATTTACAAACAAAACAAACTGCTTTAAAAATGGTTCATATGACTCTTTTAGTTTAATTGACTAATCTATATTGTATAGTCTTAGTTGCTTTTAATCTAAAGTACTGGATATAATTTCACTCTGAATACAGTCTCTTTGGATACCTACAGTAATAGTATAAATGTATTAAATATATATGGTTAATGTTTATTCTCACACACAAACACATTCAGACACAGTTATTTGGAAAATTGTCATGCATTGCTTAACATCCATATTTAAATACTCAGACTGCATTGTGATTTTAGCATGATATTTTCCCCCCCTTTTGCTATCCAGGAGGAACCTCAACATCTTATTGTGACTATATTTTAATATATTTATTATTGTTAATGTATCCTGCTCCATTTCATCTTTACCTGAGTATAATATTTGTTAATAGTGGGCTTATGTCTTGGCCTTAAGATCAACAAATTTAGATTGTTGGAGCAAGGCATAAAATTAATTCAAGAGCAGAGAGCTCTATGTTGACAGTTTCCAAAATCTTAAAGTTCAAATGCAGTAAGGATGAGAAATCTAACTCCTTATACTGCTGAGAAGCTGGGTATGCTGGAAGCAGGTGTAGGTTCCGGAAGTCTGCTGTGTCCATGCTGTAGGTGGAGATCCACCAGTGAAGGGAGCTTGGGGCTCTAACAGAGACTGGATCACTTTTGTTTGGCCTATAAATAGATGGAAGGCATGACTATGCCTGGTAGGTCCATAAAAGTCTTTTCAATTAACACATTTTTGTAGTCAGAGAATTGGTGAAACAAAGAGTTTTATTGTTAATTTTGATATTTGGTTGAATGGTTGAAATTTGAAATTAATATCTAAATATTGAAAATCAGACCTTTCTCTTGGTGACCTCGGGACATTTTGAGATTGAGTCTTCCAGGAAGCAAATATCCAGAGTCAAAACAGAAGTGACAGATCTTTGGTAGACTTCATTTATTTCCCTGTGTGCACCACCTATCATACCCTCTACTTATAAACTTATTATTTAAAAACTAATTAACAATGATTCTTTATAGTTTCTTTTCATTCTTCTTTCTAACTGATTGATGCTCTCATATTTTGATGAACTACCCTTGGTCTTGATAAAAAAATGTCAGTTAGCTAAGTATGTCTGTATCTTAAAGTGAGGGTATTCAAATTTGTATTTTTTTCTTGAGGAATCTTGGTAGAGCTCAATATTGTTTTCTATTGGGATGAAATGTGAGAGAAAAACTCAGTTTCAGGCACCATTCAGTCATTTGATTACATGCTGTTGCTTAACAGTTTAATATTTACATTTGTATGCTTCATTTTTTAAAACTTCCATTATTGAGCACTTTTTATGCTAGACACTCTACTGAACATAAGAGAAGAACCCTAACAACTCAGAATTTATTTATTAAAAAATTGTGAATTTATTCTTACATTTAAACTTCAGTCATCTTCAAATTATTCTCCATTTGATGCAATGCATTTTTCAAGATGCTTTTTCCACTGCTCAAAACAGTTTTTGAGCTGGTCAATTTGGATGCCTTTTAGTGCTTCTGCTGTTTTTTGTTTCACCTCTTTCACATCGGCAAAATGTTTCCCTTGAGGACTTCTTTCATTGGGGGAAAAAAAAAAACATTGCTTAGGGTGAGATCAGGTGAGTGGGGAGGGCGGGGCATGGGAGTCATGCTGTTTTGGGTCAAAAACTGCTGAACACTCAGCCACAGTGTGGGCAGGTATGCTTATAAATCACCTGTCATGAGTTGGGCAAATGTGTTGAAAGAATCTCTAAAACAAAATTCACTGAAGCCCAACGCAGCCTCTCACAACAATGCTAGCTGGTACACTGATGCTGATAGGATTCTGGAACACTTACCTAGTAGGGGAAGCCTATTACAAGGGGCCTGACCTCCAAAAATAACCCTGGTTTTTTGGCGCGCCTTCCCCCTACTGTATTACCTGTTATCTCTGATTTGAGGTTTATTTTGTAAGTACCACTTTTTAATTTAATTTAATTTAATTTAACTTTAAAGATGTGGGGTAAAATTCAGGGTTAGGTATACAAATGTTCATTATGTAGGTACCCTTGTTGGTGAGGTAAGTCCCACTTTAAAGTTAAAGAAACTGAGACCCAACAAGTTAAGCTTCTTGCCCATTGCTAGTTGGTGGTAGGGCCGTAATGTGAGTCTAAATAAATCTGACTCTAATACTTGTGCTTCCCAATACTGTGCTGTCCTCTTGATTTGTAGTCCTGGGTTTCAGGATATGATGTTATAGTCACAAGGAAGTGGATTAAGCCTATCAGTTCATTTCATGGAAGATGCCAGATGCCTTTAAAATGACAATGACCTTTGCTTTCTAGTGACCTAATTTGGATTTGAATGTTGGAGTAGAGGAAGTTTCGTATCTGATTAACTAATCCCTTGGGCCAGTCTTCTCTACAGATTTAAAAAATAAAGTTTGATTTAGATCCTAGAGCAGTAGTTTTGAAATGTTTTGCATTCACCAGAATTGAAATAATCATTCTAAAAGGATTTATTAAATGGATAAGTAAAATTTCGACAACAGTTTCTGAGCCTCCCCAAATGGCTATATCCTTAAGGAAAAAAAGTGTCAAATCTTAACACTCCATGCTGTTCACAGCAGCTGCCACACTTCTGCAAAATGCGTCGGAACAATTCTGAAAAGCATTTTGCCTGTTGGGAATAAGACCATGTCTTCTTTTACAATTTAGAAAGCTTTCCATTCACAGGCTGAATTTTCTAGATTACTTGTTTGTTCTTTTCTGAAATGGGTAATTGATAGTTCTACGGTTTGTACTGAGTTAGGAAGAAAAATGATCTTTTGAAAAATGTATCATTAAGTCTGCTGTGTAGAGGTTAATCAGAAGGGTACAGTGGCAAAACTAAGCTATGACTTAACGGGATTGAGGGAGACAGAAGATTTGCCGAGTGCTTTATCCATGTAGTTTTCCTGGAGTGCTTTCTCTCGGCAGCTTCTCTACTTGTACACAGGTCTTCACATATGCAATTAGTAGTGTTTATAGATTGCCTGTTATTCAATTAACAACTGCGCTGGCCATATCAACTCACTGCAGACCTGCCTTTTCCCTGCCAGAGATTGTACCAGGGTTATCAACTTACACAGGCTTGGATGTCTTCCAGCTGTTTAATTATAGTGTCACGCGCTTTGCTTTTTCTAGTTTCATTAGTTTATAAATGTAATATGGTATCTTATTTCTGTGATTAACACTTCATTTCAGCAGGTTAAATATGCTGGTAGAGAAGTATTGATTTCTGACACTATTTCCCCTGTGTTCATTTAGATATTTTCACATGCCTTTTATTGATTTTTTTTTTTTGAAAGTGGCAAACATGAGAAAGAACACCCTAAAATGTATGCCTAAATAGCTAATGTGAAGCAAAATCACACATTTAGCTCTTAATTGTCACTTCCTGTGGGCTTTATTTTCCATTAATTTTTAAAACAAACACTAGCCTTGCCAAGTATGTAAGAGTAAAAATATTAATTATATTTTGAAATTATCATACTTAATTTTTCAACCAGTTGTGAAAATTGTTCAACTTTACTATTCATATTTTACCCCTCATGTATTACATATACTGAAACCTGAATAAGTTATTTATTGGGGATGTAATAAAAGTGATTCTTAAACATGATGATAGAAGAATCATTTTACTTTCTTACTACCCTTTGAAAATATTGCCAAGTTCTTTTATATACACTGGAGGTACTTCATGTATTTTTTTTTTTTTCCTCTCCATCTGGGAAATTGGCATCTAAAAAATCAACTGGGTGAGCCACTCTAATAAGTAGTTGTTAATGATGACTTTTTCTCAACTTTATTTAATAGTAATTTTGTTTCCTTTAATTTTGTTTTATTTGAAGCATTCACATATGTTTGAAGGGAATATCCAATTGTTAAATATATAGTCATTAGAAACCTATGAAAAGCCTAGCTCCTTGGTGGCTCAAAGGCCTGAGTATTTGTCCTTTTGATTTTGCAGTGTCAGCTCTTATAGTTTGATATGAAGAGTTCAGAGAATACTTTAATATTCCACTTAATAATTATTGATAATTGGTCAAGTGTGGTGGCTCATGCCTGTAGTACCAGCACTTTGGAAGGCTGAGGTAGGAGGCTCACTTGAGCCCAGGAGTTCAAGACAATCTTGGGCAACATAGCAAGACCTTGTCTCTACAAAAAATAAAAAAAATCTGTTGGTCGTGGAGGTGCACGCCTACTCGAAAGGCTTAAGAAGGTAGATCCTCTTCAGCCTAGGAATTTGAGGCTGCGTTGAACTGTGATTATGCCATTGCACTCCAGTTTGGGCAATAGCGTGAGACCCTGCCTCCAAAAAAAAAATATTGATAGATAACTATACATAACCCTTTACTTGATATAGTATTTGGGGTAATAAGAAATATTAGAATTGACATCACTAGAGACTTCCAACATGGTGAGAAAGAGAAGAAACAGTAATGAAGTTTTTCTTAGCTATCCTAGCAATATGAGAACTAGAAATAATAATGATGAATCTTTGAGTTCTGAAACATAGAAGCCCAGAGCTTCTCTGTTATTTTCTTCACATGTTATACCATGGAACATTGAAGTGTGCTATGTTCACTTCTTACTCTTGACTACCTATATCATAGAATTGGCTTCTGGGTAAAAAATTGGGGGTAGATATACTTTTAGTTGAGTGAAAAGATTTTTAATTTCTTTGAACTCATGGAGATTAGCAAGGGAGAAGCATAGGCTGAAATGATAAATATGGAAGGTAGATGACACTGCTCCTTTGAGATATAGTTAGAGTGGCTACGGTTGAAGTCAGCCAGTTTAATCTACCAGAGGCTTTTTAGTCTAGAGCTCCTCTGTGTTATATGATTGCCACTAGCCAGTTGTAGCTATTTAAGTTTTAAGTAGTTAAAATTAACTGAAATTTGAAATTCAGTTCCTCAGTCAGATGAACCACATTTCAAATTCTTAATAGCTGCATTCTGCTAATGGCTAGCAAATTGGACCATGCAAATATGGAACATTTTCATCACTGTAGAAAAGTCTATAGGACATTGCTACTCTTCAGAATCTAGTGGTATTTAAATAAGCATTTAGAAAAGAAAATACTCATTTTAATAGTCAGTGAATCAGGGTATTTTTTGTAGTTGTTGTTACACAAAATAAATTTTCTCGTAAAACAAAAACTCCAGATATAAGAAGCCCCAGAGGTGATTAATTTAGTGATTTAGTCATGTCAAAAATACATGACCCTTATTTATCCTCACTCTACCATCCTGCAAGTTGGTTTCATCCTAAGGTTGATTCCCCCATGGTTATCACAGGGCTACAATAGCACCAGGCAGAATTAAAATATATTTTAATGATTTTTCATTCAGACTACACATCTACTACTTTGAGTCTCTTTCTTGAGAAAGCTTGATTAGGGTTTAACAGTGCATAAAGCTTCTACTGTGGTTAAATAGATGACACCAAGGGGAACCAGTTAGCTCAGTTAGTTGCTGTATTTTATTAAGAGATTAGAATGTTGCCATGCCTGTAATCCCAGCACTTTGGAAGTTCGAGGTGGGAGGATCATTTGAGCCCAAAAGTTCAAGACCAGCCTAGGCAACATAGCGAGACCCCATTTCTATGAACAAATGTAAAAAAAAAAAACCCAAAGAGGTTAGAATTAATGTCCGAATGTTTAGCTATACTGTGCCTCATAAACACAAAACATTTGGCAGTCATTACTAAATTTGAGTGGTGGACAGGCACAAGCTCTCTATACTTTAGCAGCATTTTGAATTATCCATAACAGTTATTAAATCTCAAGGTTAGAAAGGAGCTGATAGATGACCTGATCCACCCACTCTCTGGTCTAATAATATAAAAATCTTACAAGCCTTAAAGACAAACTCATGTTTTAAAATAAGAAAATTTGACTATCCTTAAGTGGATCCTTTTCAATAAATTTAATCCTAATGTTACTCTGGTATAATTTTCATGCTAAAATGCTCAATCCTAAGATATCAAGCAAAATAGAGTTCTTAACACGTTATGAGCTATTTCTTACTAGGAATGCTTTCTTTTTCTTTCTCCCCCCCCCCCCATCTCTCTATTCTCTGCTCTGTGTTTCTCTCTGTTTTTGTCTCTCTCTCTTACTCTCTCTCCCCTTTCTATCAATTCTAGGAGTAAGGATTAAAAATGATATCATTATATACATCGCTTTACTTAATTTTCCCCTATGAGTAAAAATTGTGAATGTTTTAGTTTGATTTTTTTGTTTCAGACAATACTATTTCATAGATGTGCTCTTCTGTCTGTTATAACACAAAAGGTAGATTATTTGCATATGCCTCAAATTTACTCTGGAAAGTCTAATTATCCACCAGATAATCTAAAAATTAGTCAGAGAGCTTCAAGAGTTGAAACTAAATTCCTGATCAGTGTGGCTACCTAAGGAATTTACAAACACTCAAGTGACTGTGTGGTAACCACAATGACGTCGTAAGTGGGTTCACTAAGTTTTATTTTTATCAGATGGTGATGTGAACTCTAATGGAAAATAGTGGTAATTTCCTACTTAGGTTTTTGGTAAAGATTGAAACACTTTTCACGATTTGTGTTGAGGTTTTATACGATTTACAAAGGTAGAATTGTGTAAAGTGGGAATTAACCTCCATTCTATGGAAGCCGTCCATATTAAACCTATCTAAGAGAATGCACACATCAGAGGGGCAGATCTAGGAATGGAATCCTAGTATCAAGATCCCGAGATCCCATATGGTCTCTAATTAACAAGACTGAGAAACCTTAGGCTTTTCTCACCAATTAATTATGTTACTCCTTCCTTTGTTTCTGTTACAGTGTTTTTCCTATACTTGGGAAGGTATTTTTTTATCCTTTTTTTTTTTTTTTTAAAAGGAACTACTGCAGTCATTTCAAGGAATCTTCATGACTTTTACACAGAAAGTTGCTAGATATATACCTAAATACTTTTCAGGTCTGCCGTATATAGATAGACAGGAGGTTTACTATTATATGGCACATGATTCAAGGGATAAGTGAGAGCTGAAATCAGTCTGCCCTCTGCTCACAAAACTGTGTTCTCTGCATGGGTGTGGTATAGACTCATAGAGGTCCAGACATTTCTCTATTGTATGTAAAGTGTTTCCTTAATCCCCTCATAATTTGAGACTTGAATTATATCAACTTATCCTTTTATCTTGATTTTTAAAATTGTGATTAAATATATAACATAAAATTAACCCTTTTAACTATTTTTAAGAGCACAGTTCTGTGGCATTAAATACATTCATATTGTTGTGCAACTGTGACTACTTCCATCTCCAGAGTATTTTCTCTTCCTCAGTTGAAATTCTGTACCCATTAAACACTAATTCCCCATTCTCTCTCTCCCTACCCTCTGGCAACCACCATTCTGTTTTCTGTCTCTGAATTTGAGCACTCTAAGTACCTTATATAAATGAGGTGTATGTGTGTGTGTATATACATACATATATAAATATTGTGTATATATTGTAAATATATACAATATTTGTCCTTTTGTGACTGACATTCATTTAGCATAATGTCTTCAGGATTCATCTATGTTCTTGTGTCAGAATTTCTTTCCTTTGTAAGTCTGAATAATATTCCATTGTATGTACACACGACATTTTGGTTTTTTTCATCTGCTGATGAACACTTAGTTTGCTTCCACCTTTTGGCTATTGTGAATAATGCAATGAAGAGGGATGTGCCATTATTGTCTGCTTTCAGTTCTTTTTGGGTCTATACCAAGAAGTGTGATTGCTGGATCATATGGTAATTCTAAATCTTTCAATTTTGAGGAACCATACAATTTTTTTAGAGTAGCTGCAGTATGCTTTCTCTATATCTTCATCAACATTTGTCGTTTTCTGTCTTGTTTTGTATTTGTTTTATAATAGTCGTTCTAGTGGGTATGAAGTGGGATCTCATTGTGGTTTTCATTTGCATTCCCCTAATGATTACTGATGCTTAGTATCTTCTTATGTACTTATTGGACATTTGTATATTGGAGAAATATCTATTCAAGTCCTTTGTCTATTTTTAAATTTGGGTTGTTTGTTTTTTGTTGTTGTAGGCTAAGAGTTATTAAAAAATGTTTATTCTGGATATATAATATTTTTTTAATCAGACATATAAGGAGGACCCCAAAATCCCAGAATTGTCTTTTGGAGATTGGGCCCCTTGTAGTATAGGCTTCTACCACTAGGTAAGTATTCTAGGAACCCATATGCGTCAGTGTACCAGCTAGTGTTGTTGTGAGAGGCTGCATTCGGCTTCAGTTAACTTTTGTTTTTGTAGATTCTTTCAATTCATTTGCCCATTTCATGATGGGTGATTTATGAGTGCACCTGCCCATGCCGTGCTGAGTATTCGGCAGTTTTGCACCAAAAACGGTATGACCCTGGTGCCCCACCCTCCCTATTCATCCAATCTCACCCCCAGCGATGTTTCCCTGGATGAAAAAAGTCCTCAAAGGGAAACAGTTTGCTGATGTGGAAGAGGTGAAATAAAAAATGACAGAAGCACTAGAAGGCATCCAAGTTGACGAGTTCAAAAACTGTATTGAGCAGTGGAAAAAGTGTCTTGATAAGTGTATTGTATCAAACAGATAGTATTTTGAAGGTAACTGAAATTTAAACATGAAGAATAGATACACAGTGTTTTATGAATAGATTCCGAGTTTTTGGTGGTCCCCACCGTATGATTTGCAGATATTTTCTCTATTCTATAAGGTGCTCTTTTATTCTGTTAATAGTGTCTTTTAATATTGATAAAGTCCATTTTATCTACTTCTTTCTTTTTTAGCCTGTGCTTTTGATGTTATATCCAAGAAATCATTGCCAAATTCAGTGATATGAAGCTTTTCTCGTGTGTTTTCTTCTAACAGTTTTATAGTTTTAGCTTTTGTGTTTAGGTTTTGACCCATTTTGAGTTAATTTTTGTATATGGTATAAGGTAAGAACCCATCTTCCTCCTTTTGTATGTGGATATTCAGTTTTCCCATTGTCTTGAAGTTTTCAAGATTATATACGGTCAAGTTTTTATTAATATGGGTGATCGCTGGGATTTTGGTGAAGAAGGGAGTCACACACATGATCTCAAGTCACAGTTGAAGCAAAATTTTACTTACTTCTTTACTATCCAGGGATGGATTAACTGACTTACCATAGTAAATAGTAAGTGCAGCAAGACCAGGTAGGCATTCACTTCCCTGTAGTCTATATCAAGTAAGCACCTGCTGGATTGGTGTACATAGTCAGCTCTCTGATACAGAGAGCCAAAGAGCTAAGCCATCCCTGAAGCTGATCTAGATAAAGAAGGGTAGATTCTGAAAACCCTGCCTTTGGGTCTTGCTCTTGCCCCTGAGAGTTGACCAGAGCCACAGCTGATCTTTTCTCATCAGCCATTTTTAGGTCAGTAAAGATCTTTTAGCTCAGTAGCTGTCTAGTTCAAATATGAACTTTGTCATTTCTGAGTCTAGCTGGATAGTTGTATTTTGACCAAGATAGTAATGTTATAGCATCTTGAGTATTCAAAGAACTTCTGTACATTGTAACGCAAGTATCATGTACCTCCTGGGAGGAGTAAGCATATCTGTTTCTGTGACAGTTATAAAGATAATGATATGAGAAAAGAGAAAAGGTAAAGTTCGGAAACTGTCAGCAGTTGAGAGTGTAATTTAGTAGGTAAGAGTATGGACTTTAAAATCAGAAAGAACTAAGTTCTGTTGCTGTTCTACCATAGATAAGATGCTTGCCTTGGGCAAGTTTATTTCCAAACTTGGTTGATTAAACGTGTTTTATCTTTTTTCTCATCTTTATGGTAAGAATAATAATGACCAATGCTATGGGGCTTTGTGAGATTAAATGAGATGTATATGTCAAATGCTTTGCACAGTGGTAGGCCTGCTATAAATGCTCAATAAGAGAGTAGTATTGATGAGAGAAAATATTCTGTTACAGGTTTGTTTCAATTTAATAAGGATCTTTATTTTCTCTGAGAAGAGGTAGCACGATATATTCTAGAAGGAAATTTAACAATTGTTTTTGTTTTTTTTCTTTTGATTGCTCCAGGTTGCCTCAGCTGGAGGGTTACTAACATTTGCTTCTTTTGATATCAGTATCAGTGATTTTCAAGTTCTCTTTTTTCATGGAGATTATCTTTATAACAAAATAATTATTTAGGAGTTTGTATCACACCTATCTACCCACTTAGTTCTAATATTTAAGAACGTTTTTCTTTTTAAAGTGCATAACCATTCCTGTCACTGAATTCTTTTCTATTAACTATTTATTATTTTTGTTGACATGATTTTGAGTAATCCTCATAACCCTTGATATCAATCCTTACCAGTGAGAAGAGGGGATGTCCTGGCAGCATGGAGTGGTATCCGACCCCTTGTTACAGATCCCAAGTCTGCAGATACGCAGTCTATCTCCCGAAATCATGTTGTCGATATCAGTGAGAGTGGCCTTATTACTATAGCAGGTATGAGATATTTTCTTATTATTTGTATGTGCTTTACATAAAAGCATAACTTAAATTGTTCCACATAATCTCTTTTAACTCTAATGAACAAGAATTTTCTTTTTATGATTCAGAGTAAAGTCTTTCACATTTCTTTGCCATGTTACAAACAACAGCTTAATTTTATTATTGATAAGTTGATAAATGGTTAGTTATAAGAAAAATAAGGGGTGTCAACCGAATTAATTGTTTATCATCTTCTTTGTAGGTGGAAAGTGGACAACTTATCGATCGATGGCAGAAGATACCATAAATGCTGCTATCAAAACTCACAATTTGAAAGCAGGACCAAGTAGAACAGTTGGACTTTTCCTTCAAGGGGGTAAAGATTGGAGTCCCACACTCTATATTAGGCTTGTCCAGGATTATGGACTTGAAAGTGAGGTGGGTGTGCATTGTCATATCATCATATTCCTTACCTAATCTATCACTATTGCCAGTAACAAAATTGGCAACCAAGATTTGGCCTTCCTAATTTAGAGTTTCCTTCTGTTAACTGTGGAAGTAAACTAAGTAAAAAAGATGATCTTACTTTGGTTTCGTTGCCCAAAAAGTAATATACATGTGATTGCATGGTTTCAATTAAAGCCTGGAGTTTTTTTGGTTTGTTCCTAGTATATTACAAGGGCATCCTAAATTCTTTGCATCTCAAGCATAAGAAAGGCTATTCTTCAGGAGTGATATCAGGAGCAAAATGAAACTGAAGCTTCATCAGTCATTGGTACAGTGATACATGTGTAGTAGAGTTAGTGCTAGCCTAAGCATTCAAACCCCAAGTGGTTTCCTCCCACAAAATCAAAATCTAATATTCTCTGAGAGCTATTAGTTACAGGCTGTAAGAAAACTGACAAGATAAGCACGCGTGGTTTTGCTGTATACCTAGAAGGTATTGATATTCCGAGTACCTGCCTAATGCAGTATTGTTTCTCTAGGTGGCACAGCATCTTGCTGCCACGTATGGGGATAAGGCTTTCGAGGTGGCCAAAATGGCAAGTGTGACTGGCAAAAGGTGGCCTATTGTTGGAGTGCGTCTTGTGTCAGAATTTCCATATATTGAAGCAGAGGTATGTGAATGGTCACATGGGGGTTTCTTGTCTGCCGTAGGATACCATTCATCTGTTCAATTTTCGTCTTCTTTAAAGATTATATGCAACTAAGTTTTAATGCACGTGAGTTAGCTAAAACCTTGAGTAAAGAGTCTTTCAAGTGCAGATCCTTTCATTTACAGCATTGTTTTTTTTTTGTTTTGTTTTGGTTTTTTTTGAGCTGATGTCTCACTCCGTCGCCCAGACTAGAGTGCAGTGGCCGCTTCCGGCCACCGCAGCCTTGACCTGCTGGGCTCCGGCGATCCTTCCGCCTCAGCCTTCCAAGTAGCTGGAACTACAGGCGCACGCTACCACGCCCGGCTAGTTTTTTAGATTTATTGTAGAGATGAGGTTTCGCCTGCCCAGGCAGGTCTCTAACCCGCGGGCTCAGGCAATCCACTCACCTCAGCCTCCCAAGGCACGGGATTACAGGCTGAGCCACCGAGCCCGGCTCATTTACAGCATTGTAATTTTAAATACAATATACAGTATAGCTGATTGTGGTAATAATAACAATGTAAAATATGGATTATTTTTTCCTCTGTGGAGCAGTCTTAAGTCTCATTAATTCACAGTTGTTGGTCCCTTTTGTGAGTTTGTAGCTCTTGAAGTTTGTACCATTCTTGTCCTGCCTGACAACATACTTTGATGTGACAGTTTCTCAAAGATTTAAGTCTTTTTTCTCATCAAGCTTTCCAATTTTATGAAGCCAGAGACCATACTTTGTGTTTATTTGTAATTCACTGTGTCTTAAAATATTGGTGTCTGGTAAGCATTTACTTGTTGATTGAATTCAGGGTTTCTATTATCTGGTTACTCTAAGGCAGAAAAGTCTACAGCTTAAGGAGATGAGACCTTAACTTTCTTATACTCATCCTTGGCCTATTCAACTATGTAAATTAACATCCACATTAAGTATAAGCAAATAGAGGTAAGTGATTACTGTGGATGGTTAATGAGAAGTGATGCAATTTGCATGTTTATGCCAGGTTCTATTCAGGAAGAAGGCATTAACTCTTGTCCAATTTATCCCATTTTCCAAACCTCCTTTGGCAGGCAGATGGAGCGTTTATGTGATGCCACTATTTGTCTCATGACTGCTAGAGAACCAGAGAGTACAAAGAAAAATGCCACTTTTCCAAAACACAAATTTATTTTTTAAAGTGAAACTTTATTTCCTGATTTTAAAGAAAGGTCTAAACTAATATTTTTTCTTTAATTCAAACTCAGGTAAAATATGGGATTAAGGAGTACGCCTGCACCGCAGTGGATATGATTTCACGTCGTACTCGCCTGGCTTTTCTAAATGTCCAGGCTGCAGAGGAAGCCCTGCCCAGGATTGTTGAACTGATGGGCAGAGAACTGAATTGGGATGATTCTAAGAAACAGGTATTATAAAAAGGCCTTTAAAACCACAGTTCCCATTATAAACATGGAATGGCTTGATTTGTTGAGCTAGTAGAGTTTTTGATAGTGAACTTAGATTTCTTACCAATTTCCATATGTGAGAGTATCAAATATTATTAGACCTTAGAGGAAATGGAAAGACAGTCTTGTCTCAAAACATAATTGATTGTGGAAAATATCTTATAGAAATGCTCTTAAATTTGTGGTCATATTTCTGAAAAAGAAAGAAAATGATTATGAGGTAGCCACTCCTGATAATTTGCCTCTGGTAAGAAATGTGTTTTAATTTCCTGATCACCAAGTGCTTATTATTTGTGTCATTTGAGAATTTATATTTTTACCCAAATTAAAAAAAAGAAAGCCAGTGATGTTCAGATGCCAATACAGACACACAAAACACACACACACACACACACACACACACACACACACACATACACACACACACAGGCTAGGCTTATTGCAATAAGCAGAAGATCTTCATGCTTTTTTAATTAACCCAAACTTTTGTGATATACAGAGGCTTATAAAGCATTTTCATACATTCATTCATAAAATACTTTCTGTACTCATTGGGTTCAGTTTCTTTCTGCCTAGTCTCTCTTGAACCCATTCCATTTAGGCTTTTTGCCACCAGTTTGCTGTATTAGCTCTGGTCAATTTACCAGTAACCTCCATGCTGTTCAATATATTTGGTACAAGATCAGTCAAGACACCAGCTGACTTGGAGTCTGGTGAGGGCCTACTTCCTAGTTCATAGACAGAAGTATTCCTGCTGTGTTCTCATATGGCATGAGTGGATGAACATTATTGAGCATCTATGTCATATTCAGAGGTACAAGGAAAGAATTGGACATATGGCCTGTTCTTAAAGCATTCTTCTTCTAATATAAATTCCCAAAGATGGTTACATATTAGAGTTACCTAGAAAATGTGAGGCAAAGGGCAGATTTCAAGACTTGACTTTAGACTATCTTTAGACTATCTTTAGAAGTCAGTCCATGGCTCCATATTTTTAAAATTCTCCACTAGTAATTTTAATGTAATATTCTCTAATGTTCTGATGGTGGAAGTCATTGGTCAAAAAGTTTCATAATCTTGATCATGCCTCTGTCAGGGATTTTTTTTTTAATTCAAGTTTTTAAACTTTAAATTCAGGGGATACAAGTACATGTTTGTTACATAGGCATGTTGTATACTGGTGGGGATTGGGCTTCAGGTGTACCCATTCCCCAAATAGTGAACATTGTACCCAATAGGTAGCTTCTGAACTGTTGCCACACCCCCACCTTTTAGTGTCCTCAGTATCTATTATATCCAACTTTATGTCCATTTAGCACCCACATATAAGCGAGAACATGCTTGTTCGGCTTTTTATTTCTAAGTTAGTTCACTTAGAATGTTATTCTCTAGTTCCATCCATGGTTCTGCAGATGACATGATGTCATTCTTTTTTATGACTGTATGGTATTCCATCATTTATATATATTGCATTTTTTTATCCAGTCAACCATTGATTGGCACTTAGGTTGGTTCAATGACTTTGCTCTTGTGAATAGTGCTGCAATAAACATTTAAGTACAGGTTTCTTTTTTATGTAATGAGTTCTTGTCCTTTGGGTAGATTCCCCAGTAGTGGAATTGCTGAGTTGAATAGTAGTTTTATTTTAAGTTCTTTGAGAAATCTCCATATTATTTTCCATAGAGGTTGAACTAGTTTACACTGACAGTGTGTAAGTGTTCCCTTTTCTCCACATCCACACCAACATCTATTGTTTGACTTTTTAATTATAGCCATTCTGATTGGTAGGGATAATTTTGCCCCCATTTTATAGTTGAGGAAACAGGCTCACGGGGTAAGTCCCTGTCAGAGTTTATACTAGCAGCAAATTAGAAATCAGGGATTGAAACTAGATATTCTGATCCCAGAGGAAAACATCCTCCACCCTGGCCTGCTGCCTCTACATTAGCCATACTGGTTTTTAGCTCTTCCGTCTCGAGATTTAGTTGATCAACTAAAGCTCTATAGAGAGACAACACAAGAATGAAACATTTTTCTGTGCTTCTGCCAGTCATTTTTACCATATAGAAAGATTGGGAATAATGTGTTCTTCCAAAAATTATGATTGGAATGATTTAAATATGCAGGAACATATTTTGTGCAAGGAATTCAGGCTGTGGGAGGTAGGAAGGAGGAAGAAAATTCTGTAAACTCGTTGTGTTTGGTCCTCCTAGGGAAGATAGATTTAACTTCAGTCCAAATTTTATGAATATATTTATGTGCTCAGAAATACTTTCCCATCCCCCTTGAAAAAAGTATCATCAATAAAAAACCTAAAGTTATTACTCAATACTTGAAACATTGGAGTATTAATGAGGGCTATGGCCAGTCTAGAGAGAACAAAGGAGAGGGAGAAAAAGAATTAAAAGGTTAGAAAGTTGTACTTCTGAGAAAAGGTTAAAAGCATTGGGATTATTTAACCTGCAAAAGTGAGAGAAGAACAAGGTGATAAATAACTCTCTGTAGATGAATTGTGGTTGTTTTTACCGGTCAATACTTAATGAGTGACTTGTATACTGAACATTGCACCAAATATTTTAGGGGAATAATAAATAGATCCTAGTTTCAAGGATTGAAGTCTACTCGAGTTGTTACAATACATAGCTCTGAAATGTATGTATATTTTCCAGAATTTAGACAAATATTTAGAGAGACTGTTACTCAAGACCAAAATCCAACCCACTGGGAAGAACTGAGTAGGGATGAAGGCAATGTCTTGGGGAGTTGGGAATTGATAGAGGAATTGGCAGGAACATTTAGAGATAGTAACATTGCTAATTTATATTCTCCAGGGTATAAATACATGTGAAAAGATGACTACTTGGTCAAAAGAGTGTGGGAAATGCCAAGTTCAACAAATGAAACGGTGTTCTTTAGTGCAGATAATTTGGAATCTTTAAAATGGTGGGGTGTTTTCAATTTCCAAAAGGGAACTTATTTGGAGGCAGACCCAACTTTGACTTATTGGGAGGGCTAGACAGGGAGCTGACTAATGTGCTAAGGACATATTTTGGGAAATGCTGCCCCGAAGGATTTGGTAAGGCAGATTCTGTCCGTTTCAAACAAAAGATACAGTTTTCATAGAGAAACTATAAAGAGAAGACACTTAAGTAAACTGAGAGAATCTCACAAAAAGAAATTGTTTTCATAATTGATTTCAATAAAAAGGAAAGAGGGTCAGCAAGGGAAGACATGGAATGACTGTGAACAAAGCAAGCTGATAAACACCAAGTCGGAAACAGACAGAAGACAAGTGTTCAACAATGGAGGAGGGATAGCAGGAATAACGTGGAAGTCTATGAATAGTGTCAGGTATATTGTTTGAGTGTTGGGGAAAAATGCTAAGAACACCAAAAATAACCTTTAAAAATTGAAAAAAAAAAAATACAAGTAAGACCTGACCTTGATCATTGCTTAAAGTGAGTGCTGGAGAGATGGAAGAACTATTCAACTTATAGTTTAATACCAACATGTTTTTCCTTCTTTCCCTTCCTCCCTTCCTTTAGTTTTCATGTGTGAAAAGATCAAAATATAAATATTAGTAAGAGGGAACAGATAATTCAAGGAGGAAACTACTGAATGAGTTTTATGCCAGCTGAGAAAAATTATACTCTCAGGATATTCTGGGAATTTGCAGTTGGGAATATTTACCTACCATTGATCTTTACAATATTGTAGCAAATAGAAATGGGACCAGAAGATAGAAGGTAGGCAAATGTAGTACCAAGTTTGAAAAAGGAAAGAAAAATTTATTTTGCATCCTAAAAATCAGTGTTCTTGGCATATTGACGTTGGGTGGTTTTCTGGATTATGGCATTTTAAGTTTTATCAGCATTTAATAAGAAGTAGTGATCACTAGAAACTAGTAAGGAATCACTTAGGCAAAACCGTTTCAGACATCTCATTTTCTTTTTAGATAGAGCAAGGAGATTGTTAGACCAGGGAGATGATATAGATATAATATATTGGATTCTATAAAGCATTTTATAAAGCTACATGTGTTATCTTTGTAAAATTGGTAGATTTGTAACCAGTTAAATGATCAGTGTTGGCCCCAGAAGAGGTCTCTAGTAGCAGGTCATAAGCACTCTGTCCTTGGTCTTGACCTAGTTCAAGTGATTAAATTACAATGTTTATGGCATGCATTTTTGGTGTTCCAATAAACAGGAAACCAGAGGGAGAGTGAATGTTTGATGATGAATTGAAACAATGGGTGAAATTTCATTAGGCATAATTTAATAGAGATAAATGGCAAACCTTACATTAGGTAGGAAAACAGCTCCATCCATTCAAGATAGACTTGACAAGGCTTAACTGTAGCACATGTGAAAAAGAAATATGGTTTTAGTTAACTGTGAATGTATAGCTGTTAACGGTGGACCATGGCTGCCCCCAAATCCAATTGCAACCCTGAGCTGCATTAATAGAAATCATATATCTAGATTGATAAAGCTGATAGTTACTCCCTTCTAGGTACTTACCAGATCTCTGTTGCAGTATAGTGTTTTGTTCTGATAATTGTATTATGTGACAGATCAGTTGTGATCTGGAAGAAGTTATACAGCATGGTATAGGGATTTGAATCCTATGTTACGTAGAAGAGTAGCTCTGGACTAAAAGGAAATTCTAAGAAGGAAAGCATATAACACTGTCTTTAAGTACTTGTTGAGCTATGATATAGAAACCAAACAAACAAACATTAGGTTTGTTCTACTGTAGGAAAGTTTTGCTAATCCTGCCATAATTGGAAGAATTACAAGGGGATGAATTTAATCTCAACATAAAACTTTCTAGCAATTGGCACCATCCCCTTAGTTAGCTTCCTACTACTCGAGTTGTTTAGACTTATGCTTCCATTTTTGGAATGTTATAAAATAAATTAATGCGTTTAATAAATTAACAAAATAAATTAAGGAGGTACACTGGGTGACCTTTATGGAAAAATCTCTTCCAGCTTTGAAATTTCATGATTCTTTGCTTAATGGAGTATGGGCAATGACATAGGCAATGAAGGGACATGAATCGAGGAAGATATAGTTGTTGGAGGGAGGCATCAGAGACGGCATTTCCAAGGAGGTAGATTTTGAACTAGTTTTGTAGAAAATGGCTAGGATAAATTGGTGGAAGAACAAAATAATTTTATTTGTAACAAGTGATGGATTTTCTTGTGTGAAGAGAGAAACTGCCAGCAAAGAATGCCGTTGGAGATGGAGAGTTCACAGACAAGTTTTATGTAAACTATATATATAAAACATATATGTGCATATTTTAAATTTATTTTTAAGCTGGAAATTATTTAGTGTTATAACCTTTTATTTTTCTATTTAAGAAATTAAGGAAGAACATTTTTAGTATATATTTCCTTAGAGAAAGGAAAGTAGGCAAGAAATAATCTCAGAAAAAAAGTTTATCTTCCTAAGAAAAAGGAGTAGGGGGGTCATATCACTGACCAAATATAAACACATTTCAAGCAAGTATATGTACCATTGTTTTATTTGCTTGTTCACTTCGTATTCTATTTGGCACTATTCTTCATTACAGATTTTGGGAACCATTAAGTTATGTCCTTTGATGCAAAGTTGGGGAATTTAAGACTTGTGTTAGTCAGTTTTTGCTAGGTTATACTGCATAGCAGGCAATTTCAAGATCTTAGTGGTTTATGGCAGCAAGCATTTATTTTTTACTCATATTGCATGAAGACTACACGTTAGCTGGTGTGGCTCTTCTTCATAGTCTATGTTGGCTTCAGATCTTATCTGAGCGGCTAAGCAGAACGATTAACTTACTTTTAAAGTTTTTACTCAAAAGTGGCATATATCGTATTCATTCATGTTCCATTGGCCAAAGTCAGTCACGTGTCCAGCTCACATCAATAAAGTTGAGAAGTATATATATGGGGGAGAAGTGTGTGTGTGTGTGTGTGTAAATATGAAGAGAGACACACAAAAAAAACAGAATTCTTTTTTAGAGAGCAGTCCCCTTGTAGTACAGGCTTCTTCTGCTAGATTAGTATTCTAGGAACCCATTGGCGTCAGTGCACCAGCTAGCGTTGTGAGAGGCTTCTTTTGGCTTCAGTGACTTTTTTTTGGAGATTCTTTCATCATGTTTGCCCATTTCATGATGGATGATTTATGAGCACACCTGCCCATACAGCACTGAGTGTTAAGCAGTTTTACCAAAAACAGCATGGCCCCTATGTCTCACCCTCCCTCATCACCCAGTCTCACTCTAGGGACTTACTTTTGTTACCCTGGATGAAAAAGTCCTCAGAAGGAAGCGTTTTGCCAATGTGGAAGAGGCGAAACAAAAACCAGTAGTAACACTAAAAGGCATCAAAATTGACAAGTTCAAAAACTGTTTTGAGCAGTGGAAAAAGCAT